>VMDO01002217.1:0-169086 GCA_007922755.1 Pedetes capensis
TGTAGTATTGCAATCTGCCAGGCACACCTCTCTCTCACTCTTTTCTTCATTTTTGTTTGTTTGTTTGTTTTGTGGTGCTAGGGACCACACCCAGGGTGTTGCTCATGCTAGGCAAGTGCTCTGCCACTGAACTACGTTCTTAGCCATCTCCTTTTTCTTTTTCTCCATGCACTTATCACCTTCCAACCTGCTATGTAACTTATTAAGTCTGTATTAACTGTCTGTCCTCTTCTGCAATAAAATGAGCTTATGAGACCAGAGGGTCTTTGTTTTGTTCAACTGAATATTTTATGTACCTAGAACAGTGCCTGGCAATAGCTGACGCATTACAGAATACTGAATAAATGGAAATATGTCCAAGACAGAGGTTGACTGAAAAAAATTTTTTCAAAACTATACATAATTTCTAAGCATATTTGATTTACTACTAGTACTCCTACTATGTCAAACTGTATACATTCACTGTATGTATACAAACATATAAGCTGTATATATATGTACATATGCTTAAAGACATGTCTAGAGAGTATTCATGATCATTTTTAGGTGGTGAGATTTCTGAACATTTTAATTTTCTTTCTCTGTAATTTTCTAAGCATGACTATTTTTGCGATGAGTATGTATTATTTTTATAAATATATATATATATATACACATTTCTTTAAAAATTAAACAAAAAAACCCAATTTTATTTCTTCTTTACCCTAAATCCATCAAAACCCTTTAAGCAATTATTTTTTAAACTTTTTCACAAATGTATTTTTGAACCAAAGGCAGAGCAATGTAACTGCTGATTGTAAGGCAATCATGCAACCCATCTCATGGCAATCACACAACTGTGCAAAGAGAATTTTGAAACAATTACCTTGGAAACCACTTGGCATGTTCCACCCATGGGTCGTCTCCCAATTCCCAACACCTCAGTCCACCATCACAGCAAAAGCATTTGACATCATCACTGTGACCTAAAATTAATTTTGAACCAAAACTTATGAATGTGTATACTTTGCCTACTAAAATGCATAAGATAAAATATGTTCAATTTCTTAAAATTTTCAGATTCTGTTTCTTACCCATGTAATAAAAACCTGCATTGGCAAGTTGCTCAGGATGAACTAGAACACTTGAAGGCCAGTTAAAGAACGTCTTCAAGCGGGCTGAGTAGGTCTGCATGCTGACATTGGAAACAGTATACCTCGATGGAACTCGAAGGCGGTGTTCTAAAAACGGGCAGCTGGGGAAATGTCTCAGGTGCTCTGCCATGGCATCATCCTTTGGTTCCCAGTTGCTCAGTTTCCCTCCGCAGGCAAAGCAAGCCACTCTGTCTCCAGGTCCCACGTAGTAAAAGCCTGCTTTGGCCAGTTCTGTTGGTGACAGAAAGGTCAACGGCCACATTTGATAAGTGAGTAACCTGGCCTTTTCCGAATTCATTGCACAGTGGAAGGGACTTCTCCTCGGGGCAGAAAAGTCTTGATTGGCTCTGAAGTTTACGGGATTTGATGGAAAGCTTGAATAAGAGCCACTGAAATAACCACTGTTTTCCAAACTTGGAAGTAATGATGGTGTGGAATTCGTTGCTGAAGAAGAAAAAGAAGGCAGACCGGGAGCTTCCAATTTTTTGACTGAATTTAGATTCTGAGCAAAGCTGCAGCTGGGATACAACTTCTTATGCTTCTCAACAGGGTTGTCTCCTGGTCTCCAGTTATCCAGCATCAGGCCACAACAGAAGCACTTGACCTTGTCATTCATACCAGTGTAATAAAACCCCGCACGAGCCAGGCTCCGCTCTGAGACAGGAACCCCGGTGGGGAACGTCGAGTATGTGGACATTCTGTAGAGCTCACAGGAGAAGTCGTACTTTAGCTCAAATGTGTTGGCACTTTTCATGAGATTTGACAGGAAGGTGCTATTTTGTACTATGTTCATAATAGAATGGAGGAGAGGAAAAGGGACCAGCCTTTCTCTGGGGAGGTAGTTTTGTGCATGGCTTTTGATTTGATCCGTTTTACTACGAGGCTGCACACCTAAAATGAGAATTCTTGTGTTTTTGTTTCTTTTGTGCATTTTGGGTTTCGTTCTGGTAAGATTCTAAATCCTATCCTGACATATTTTAAGGGACAATTGCGGACAACTGCACCTCTGTATAATCTTTATACATTCGATGTAATTACGACACTACATAGTCACCTATGATGAAACCCTTCCTGGAAGCGTAGTGTGGTTGGTCTAAGATGTCACTTGTGCTAGCCATCTCCACAAGCAGGTCAGCTTCTCCGGGCCCCTGGGACATGTCAGTGGCATTCATCCAACCTGCAGATAAAATGTCTGGCTCATGGAGGCAGCTTATTTGCATGCTGGAAAGCTATGCTCCACTATTTTTGCTTCAGTAAAAATAGTCAAACTATGTTCATTTTGCTTTTATGGAAATTGTGAAATTTGGTGGTGGGGGTGAAATAACATAAGGTCTACCTCATAGGAGGAAAAGACTACATCACCATAGTTCATTGATTCTAAGGTATTTGTTTTAATAACTGTAATGAAGAGGCACCTTATAATTAATAGCATATCATATTTTAATTAGCAGCCTTTTTGTTTCTCACAGGTACATCAAATAATGGTAGATCTTGCTAGTGGTACTCTTAGATTCAATGAAATATGGTTTCTCTTACATCTTTCTCAAATTAAGTAATTTTTCTTCTACCATCATTTTATTGAGGAGAACAAAATAATTTAAAATTTCCTTCCAAATAAAGAGATTCAGTGGTAATAGAATTGTCTAACACATCTTAAAACTTGGTTTCAGTATTTATCAAAAAACTAAATATTTGATTTTAAATAAATCACCAGAGATGAATTTATCTACTCATTTGGTCTTTTGGACTCATACTGTTCATACTGTTGAAGCAACTCAGTGTTACTATTTCTTCATTCTAATGGTACACTTAGCTAGAACCTGGAAGTGTCCTTTAGAATTTTGGTAGATGGCAGGTGCTGCAAATGGAGATTCTGCCACAAACTACCAACTACAAAACTGAACCTCATTCCTATGCTTTGGTTATTTCTGAAAAACAGAACCATGATAGATATTATGCTCCCTTGGTTAAAAAACTTTCTTAAAATAATCTAGATATGGGACCGAGGATGTAGCTTAACAGTATAGTGCTTACCTAGCATCAGCAAGGCACTGAGTTCAATTTCCACCACCAAACACACAAAAAAATGAAAAGACAATTTAGATATAGCTATAAGATAAAAAATCTTTTAAAAGATTTTTTAAAAAAAATTCTTATCTCCTTCAAAGAACCAGCATTGTAGAGTTATTCAATTGTACTTTGATGGTAGATTTATTTTTAAAACCAATCAAAAGTCACAAAATGTCAAGTCTATATGTTAAGGTGAATAATCACATTATATGAATTTTATTTTGGTTGTAAATTACCTCATAGGTAGTGTATCTTGAACTAAAATTTATCATGACAAAAAATAATAATAAATTTATTTTACCATCAGAACAGCCGAGACCTCAAAATTTAGACTTTCTCAATTATAACTAACCCGCCATTCGTAAATCAGTGGTTCCAATAATATACTAGCAATGATCAATAAACAAGTCATTGTGGTTTTTTATTGGTGATTTGCAAGCATGGGCTCCAGGAGCTCACAGATATTGGAGTTTCCTAGCATACCATTCAGTTCATCATTTCCAAGTGACAGGAGAGACATCATAGTTGTCACCAATGATTATTTCCCTCAAAGTAAATTATTGTCTGACTTCACAATTCCTTTCAATAGTCAACATTTTTACACTGTGTCTCTATATGAATTTTCTTTCTGAATAAGCCTGTTCATCTACCAAAATGTAACCATTTAGTCATCATTCTCTTTCTCTCCATCCACAGTGAAAGCAACCGATTTGAATAAACTACATGTTAGGCCTTTAAGATATCAATGGCTTACCTCACTACTTACCAGATTTATCTTTCCTACTTTAAATTTGTTGTTCCTCCCAAAAAGTTTTGTTCTTGACATTTGTTTTTTATTTGGGAAGTCTTTTGATATGTCAAAGAATTCATTTGCATATTTCTCTAATCTCAAAGAGGGCTGACTATTAATTTCTTGTTCTGGGTAATTGTCACTCATTTTTAAATCTTTCCCAAACACAGGTACTTTTTTTGTCCTCCACACAGGAGCTAGTGGAAAAGGTCCTAGCCAACTTCAAAAAGAGTGCTTCAACAGTATGCCCCAGCTACAATCACTTTTTTCCTTCCACTAATCAAATTTGAAATGAAAATTATTATTTACACCTCATAAAGTTAGATTATATTTTTAAGATTAACATTCTTTGGATAATAGACCAAGAAGTCCCCTTAACTATTACTTTGTCAATGCACAAAACTACCTCCCGAGATTAGACTAAGTCCCTTTCAAGGGTTTTAGGTCTCCATTTTTGAGGTGCTTTGATTTATAGAAGAAACCAGAGAAAAGCTAGAAGTAGTAGATCAATTTTCGTCCTTTGTGAACCTGCTTAAAAGAGAAAGAAAGGGAGAGAGCTTTAAAAGTCAAATAATTCACAGATAAAACACAATAATCTTTTTCTTAAAACATTTTCTCCAAAATAGAATGGTGGTATATACTAGTTATCTACTATGTAAAAGATGCAATACTAATTGGAGCTGGGAATGCAGGTCAGTGGTAGAGCACCTGCCTAGCACACCCAAAGCCTGGGTTCAATCCTCAGCACTGGAAAAAAAATCTGTAATACAAGAAATCCCTCCCAAAGACGAGAGGTCTCAAGCTGGAGGGCAGACGATATATATAGTTTGTTTTGCACAGAAGTACAGTGTTTTGCTAAATTTTTAAACTTTTAATCTTGAAATTAATTTATACATAGAGGAAGCTTACAAAAATAATAAGGGTTCCTGTATACATTGTACTGAGCTTCCCCAAGGTTAACATGTAATATAACTACGGTGCAATTATAGAACCCAGAAAAAGGAAAGAAAGTTGCCTTTTTTATTCCTTGCTGGATGTTATGTTCTTAACTCCTTTCAGTAATTTCTCAGGAATCAGGATACTTTGGTTTATTCCTCTCTTGCCCTAATCTTTTTATTGTAATTATTAATGCATGTTAGTTGTACAAATTAATGGGTTTAATCGTGACATAAAGGATCACGACTGATAGCCCCTGTAACAAAAGACAAGTTAACAACAGAAAAGCATAAAAGATGTATTTGATCACAATTTTTTGTGACATGGGAGCATTTGCAATGAAGCCCCCACAATACAGCGGAAGCTCTCTGATTTTATACTTAGGTTTAATCAGGACAGCCTTGCAGAAATGTGATTGGACAAAAGGGACTGAGGGAATGGAAATAGACAGTGGAGAAAACTCAGCAAGGCCTGTGTGTTCTGATTTCTATACATGTATATATGGTGATTTGATCATATCCCCCTCCCTTCTACTCTTTCTTTCCCCTCCTCCACTTCCCTTTCCTAATAGTCCCTGTTCAGAGAAAATGTGTCACAGTTGTCTATGTCTGACCTATTTTGCTTAACATGATCTCCATTCCCACCCATTTTCCTGTAAATGGCATAATTTCATTCTTTTTCATGACTGAATGGTACTCCATTTGTATATATGCCATATTTTCTTTATACAGTCATCTATTGACAGGCATCTAGACTGACTCCACAACTAGGCTATTATGATTAGTGCTGCAATAAACATGGAGGTGCAGGTATCTCTATTGCATGCTGACTTCATTTCCTTTGGGTATACAACCAGGATATAATTGGATGATGTGGTAGTTCTACTTTTAGCTTTTTGAGGAACTTCCCTACCATTTTCCGTAGTGACTGGTGGGTACATTCCCACCAACAGTGTAGAGAGTTCATTTTTCTCCACCTCCTCACTAGCATTTGTAGAAAATCACCTTGATACAATGCTGTGAATCAATCTATGTGCCTTATTTGAACTGTACCTGCTTTCCAAACACAGTTTTGTCTTTGATCTCAGTATTCTTAGACCTTCTAGTTAATTGCTAATATTTTTTAAATATAAGAGATCTCCCAAAACATTCTAGATTGTAGATGTCTCCTAAAAAGTCAGAAGATCTGGCAACAGTGGGCCTATCTTCCTTCCCATGTGCGAATTATCAGGCAGAGCCAGGCTGCAGCTGACCCTTCAGAAAGAGCACACGCGCTCCATCTTGGCACCAAACTTTGCCTCCCTTACACACACTGTCAGTTGCTATTTGCCAGGGGACCAGCACTGTTGCTTCTCTTACAATAGAACCAGGAGGAGAATAAGAGAAGCATCTATCAAAAGTAACAAAAGTGAAAGTTAGATGAAGATGGTCACATGTTTTGCAAAAAAGGAAAAAACTCTTGTTTCTTTATGGAAAGGGCGAATATTCGTTCAGGGAAAATATGTAAACAGAGTATGGTTTCGTTTGAAAGAGCCACGGATCGTTTTGCTCCTTTGTATCAAGTGCCCGGCCTTTGCATCCATTTGCATTTGTGCAAAGCCCTTACGAAGCTCTCACCCTAAAGCAGCTTTGGTGTGGAAACACACACATATCTGTGGGAATGTGGGCAAGGATTGTTGTTGTTAGATGCTGTCGAGTTGGTGTCCAACTCATAGCGACCCTACATACAACAGGAAAAACAGTATTGTTACCGCTTCCATGCTATTCATAAGGTTTTCAATGGCTGATTGCTTTTTGGCAATGGGTTGCCATGTCCTTCTCCCAAGCCTACAGCACCTGGTGTTTGTTCCCAGCTGATCTCCCATCCAAGGACTAACCAGGCTCAACTTGGTTTAGCTTCTGAGATCTGATGGGATCAGATGCCAACAGCTGCAGGCTAAGCAAGGATCATACAACAAATATACAAATCTGTGCCAACTTGTCAGCCTTGGACCACCTGAAGCTCTGCCTTACCCATTTCCAGCAACTAGACTGGGATCAGCATCGCTTTATATTTGTTCCCATCCCTTAGAAATTCTCCTTCTGGAGCTGGGCATGGTGGTATATGCCTGTCACCTCAGCACTGAGAGCCAGCCTGGGGACATACGGACATCCTGTATCAAACCCTCCCCCTGCCAAAAAAAAAATTAAATTAAATTAAGAAGAAAAAGGAAGGAAGGAAGGAAGGAAGGAAAGGAGGGAGGGAGGGATGGAAGGAAAGAAGAAAGGAGAGAAAGAAAGAAAGAAAGAAAGAAAGAAAGAAAGAAAGAAAGAAAGACAGACAGACAGACAGACAGACAGACAGACAGAAAGAAAGACAGAAAGAAGGAGAAGGAAAAAAAGAAAGAGAAAGGAAAGGAAAGGAAAGGAAAGAGAAGGGGAGAAGAGAGAAAGAAATTCGGCCTTGCCCTAGGCATTGGGTCCCTCGCCTGTTGCCCTGGCACCCCCTCACCCTCAGTACCACTTTCCCTCAGTTGCCTCCTGTTCCTCAAAGGAAAGAGGCCCGGCAGTCACCAATCCTTTCCCACTCCCACAGCTGTGCTTGTCTGGCTCACAGTCCTGGCCCTCTGTGGGATCCACCTTCTTCTAGTGCCTCACCTCCTTTCACCTCCCACTCCCGACGGCCCTTTTCCTTCCACATGACGATCATGCTGCAGTCCACCTCACTTTCCAGACAAAAGCAAACAAAAAACTCCTCACTGAACCGCACTCTCCACTCCAGCAACTCCCCTGCATCTCACCTCCTTTCGCAGCCAGGTAAACTGAACGTGTGTCTAAGGACAATGGCTCTGCTTTTTTCCGTCTCGTTTCCTCTTACATAGGTGCCACTTAAAAACACTGTCAGTATCAAGAACACTGGTGGCTTCTTGGCCAAAACCAAAGGAAATCTTTGGCTGTGACATAGGGCCCAGCCTGAGAAACCCCCTGTTACCCTGGCTTCTCTGCTAGCCCTGTGTTGGAAACCCCTTTTTCCTTCCTCATGCCTCCTTCTCAGAGGCTCCGGTCCCCAGCCTCTCCCCTGACTTTGCCGTGTCTGGAGGGGCAACGTCTCTGCCCCATCTCCTCAGCCCTCCACACATCCCTCTCTGTGACATGGGAGCAGAAGTGTGCCTTTTCTCCTTTGCCTCCCCCTAGACTGTGAGCTCCTTCAGGACAGGTTTTCCTTCAATGCCAGCCCTCCTGCCCCCAACCACACAGCTTAGCAGATAACAGACATTGAGGCTTCTGGACGAAGAAGACAATGTTTGCAAACTTGACTGAGTCCAGCATGACCAAGAACCCTCATTTACGTATAGTAAGGACTTCAATTTCACACCCAGCCCTACTAAGTCAGCTTGTTGTTGTTGTTGTTGTTGTTAGGTGCTGTTGAGTCGGTATCTGACTCATAGCGACCCTCATAGGGTTTTCAATGGCTGGTTGTTTTGGGATTGCCTTGGGAGTGGATTGCCAGGTCCTTCTCCCATTTTTGCGGTGCTGGGAATTGAACTTGGGACCTCAGAGACTGGAGCGCAGCACTCTACCAACTGAGCTAAATCCCAGCCCTAAGTCAGCTTGGTGATCACTTAACATTAGGCTTTGGAGTCACAGATCTTGGGTTCTCAACACAAATTAGTTACCTTTTACCATGAGTGGGACATTGGACAAGTAACTTTCCGTGAGCCTCTATTTCCTCACTGTCAAATGAAGATACCATTATGATACCTGCTTCCTAACAATTGTGAGAATTAAATGTAAAAAATGCATGTAAAGTCTTTGGAGGGGAGCCTACCGTAAGTCCATTGTTGTTGGAGGTTGCCATCAAGGTGGTGTCCAACTCATAGCGATTCAACATACAACAGAGGAAACTGTCATGTCCGACTCATAGCAACCCTTACAAGGTTTTCAATGGTTGATTGTTTCGGGATTGCATTGCCACATCCTTCTCCCATTTTTGTGGTGCTGGGAATTGAACTCAGGACCTCAGAGACTGCAGAACAGCGCTCTACCAACTGAGCTAAATCCCTTATTGCAAACAACTCCAGTGATTTACCGAATAAATTAACAGCACCCCTGGGCTTCCATGCTGATCACCAGGAAAACCACCAAACTCTACCATCCCTCTTCCCCCACTCGGGAACACCGCTCTAGTTGATGGTTAAATATTTCACTGAGTCCTCACCGTGCCAGGCCTCTGCCCTGTTGCTCATCTGGCTTCCGAAAAGCCTCAGCCACACCTCCTGGCAATCAGATTAAAAGGCCAAAGCACTCAAAGTTCCCTGGCTCGCCCCAAATTTGTTGTCGTGGTTAGGTGCCATTGAGTTAGTATCCTACTCATAGCAACCCCTACATACAACAGGTGAAACACTGTTGTCAGTGCTTCTCTGCTGTTCATAGGGTTTTCAATGGCGGATTGATTTTGGGGAGTGGGTTGCCAGGTCCTTCTCCTAAGCCTACAGCACCTGGTGTTCCCAGGCGGTCTCCCATCCAAGTACTAACCAGGCCCAACCCTGCTTAGCTTCTGAGATCTGATGGGATCCGATGCCACTGGGATACGGCCGCAGGCAGGCTCGCCCCAAAAGGGAAATGGAAATCGAGCCCCCAGAAGGGAGGCGAGCGGCACCGAGGGTCTGCGGAGACCGCAGACCCCGCCCAGTCCGCGCGCACCTGGACTCACCTCGTCCCTGATCAGCCGGGGCCACCCTCGTCCTCCGGCCGCGCGCACCAGCAGGGCAAGCTGTCTTCCCAAGTCCCATCTGTGGTCTGGCTGCCTTTAATCGGCTCCCCCAGACCCGCCCACCTCCCCAGGCGCCTCCGCTCCCCTCGCAGGGCTCTGCGCCGGGTGCTTTCCTCCTAAGGCCAGGGGAACTCCGGGGGTAATAACCGCTCGCTTCCCCTCACCCGCGGCCTGGCAGGCCCGGCCGGGGATTTCCGTGACCCTTGGCTGTGTGACTCTTACTTAACCGTGCGCACCCGCGTGGCATTTACCGAAAGACTTTTGCTTCCTCGATCATGGGTCAGAGGAAATCTTGATGGGGTGGAGATCACCGGTCAGCCTGCCTGGAAGAGGCAGACACTCCCTCCCTCCCCACCTTCCATCCCCCCCCATACTTAACAAGGGAAAAGGGTTAGGTTTTTCCAGTTCTGTTGCAGCTACCAAAGGGTCAACATGAAGGAAAAGCACAATACTGAAACTTGGTGAGGTCTTTCTGGTTATTTTCACTTTTTGTTTTGATCAAGAAAGCAAGGGGTGAAAGGAAGCAAAGGAGCATGTAAAAAAAAAAAAAATATATATATATATATATATATATATATATATATATATGTATATATATATCACGTAGTTATTTTCAGCTCATTTTTACTATTTTAAAGATCAGGTGTCTTATTCCTTTCTTATATTGAAAAGTGTTTTTGTTGTTCTGATTTGGTAGTTTTTGTTCTTGTTTTTGAAATAACTAGTATGGACTGAACTAGAAAATGTCTTCCTTTTAGCCTTTTGTCTCCCAGGGGAAGTCTCTCAATTGTATTAACATTTTCATGGAAACCTGACATCTTTGAGTCTAACTGCTTTGTGGTAATTCCCTCCACATTCACTGGCTAAGCAAGAGATTTAAGGAACTTTATCTAAGAGCAGTGCATACCAGGTTAACAGATTGATTGCGAGAGCTGATTTGATTTTTGTATGTCCAGGGGGTCAAAGTCAACCACCAACCAGAGAGAGAACCCATGACGTTATTCAGGACTTCATCATCCTGTGGAGGTGGAATCCAGCACACTCAGCACAAAACCCTGCAGTGCTGAGCCCTCTTCTGCTTTAGATGGACTTGGCTGCTCACAGCAGCTGGAGTTCTGTTGGAACTACATCAGATAGGCTTAATTGATTTACCCCATGGAGCTTTCAATGTACTTTTGAGCCTCCTTAGTTCAAGACTCCCTCTGCCATTTGCAACTCTCTCCTGAGATTATTGGAAACATTTTGTGATCCTTAACCTTTGTGAGCTAAATCCCAGCCTGCATCGGTAGCCCTGTGGCATCTGATCCCCTCAGATCTCTGAAGTTAAGCAGGGTTGGGCCTGGTTAGTACTTGGATGGGAGACCACCTGGGAACATCCAGTGCTGTAGGTTTGGGAGACGGACCTGGCAACCCACTCCCAAAAATCAACCCGCCATTGAAAACCCTATGAACAGCAGAGAAGCACTGACAACAGTGTTTCACCTATTGTATGTAGGGGTCTCCATGAGTTGGATACCGACTCCATGGCACCTAACAACAGCAACAATAAAACCTTTGTGATCATGTACTCACCTGAAGAATTTTGGAAAAACTGTCTTCCCTTGTCTTTTTGGAGGTGTTGAGGAAGATGAGGTCTGTGTTGCCCAGGCTGGCCTTGAAATCCTGGGCTCAAATGAGCCTCCAGTCTCAGCCTCCTGAGTAGCTGCCACACCACACTGCCTGGCTCCCCTCCCCAGGGTCTCTTACCTTAGGCAAGTGCTCTGCACTGAACCACATCCCCAGCCCTCTGGTTCTTGTTGTTGTTGTTGTTGTTTGTTTGTTTTCCTTTCTTCCTTTTCTTTTCTTTCTTACTTTTTTCTTTTCCTTTTTTTTTTTTTTTTTTGAACGAGCTTGCCTGTGTAGCTCAGGCTGCCCTCAAACTCACTATCCTCCAGCTTCAGCTGAGATTACAAATGTGTACCACCACTCCTGGCTTCCCTTGATCATTTTAACTTAAAATTAAAACACAAAAAATATATTGTACTTGCAAAGATTCTACAAAATATGGACATAGATATTTCAGAATAAAATTACATTCCCAAACAACAGTAACAGTGGCATGAGAACGAGAGGCAGCTGAACAGTTCAAGAGGGTGACCAGGGAAGGAAGAAGGGGAGTAATGGAGCAAAGAAATGTCTGGAAAGAGCCAGAAAAGAAAACCTGCAGGCCCTGGTCACTCGAAGAATTCCAGGGAGCTGTTGTGTCTTTATGGCCAAGGGTCTCAGGCACCCTGGCCCAGGAGCAGTATCGCTGGGCCCCGTCAGGGCTAAGGTCCCCATACCTAGGCCTACCTAGAAGCTGCATCACAAGTTGCCCTTGAAGGCTAAGGATCCCCAGCTCCTCAGCCCAAGTAAGAGCTGTACCACTAATGGGCCAAGGACCTTGGCCTTCCCCTTGTCCCCCATAAGAGCTGTGAAGCCCACAGACTGGCTGAGGATTCCCGACTCCTCAGCATAAAAATGGGGCTGTAACCCTAAGGGGTGCTATGTGCCCCTGCCACTCCACCCCGCTGCCACCATTCACTGCTGCCGAGCGCTGAGGGACTCCACTGCTGTGGAAGACAGCATCTGAAGCATTCCTCATTGCCTGTCTGTGATTTCCATCAAGTAGAGCTAATGAACCCAGCGAGCTGACAGGAACATCTTTAGTCTTCTTCTGCCCGTAGGACTGAGGGATTAACCTAGGTTGTGACACATGCTAGACAAGTGCTCTGCCACTGAGCTGCACCCCAGCCCCCTTTTTATTTTTCATTTTGAGACAGGGTCTTGATAAGTTACTCAGGCTCCCTGTGACCTTGAACTTGAGATCCTCCTGCATTAGGATTAAAGGCAGTACCACCATACCCAGCTATCTCTCTATTCTTTAATGATTTTTCAGTGTCTTATATGGGTTAGCATCAGGGTTATGCTGGCCTCGTAAAATTATGTAAAATAGCTACTTCTTTCTTTATTTTTTATGCTTGTTCCTTAAATGTTTAATGGAATTTACTATGAAACATCTAGCCCTGAGTTTTCTTTGTGAGATTTTTTTTAAAAAAATCATTAATCATAAATTCAGTTTAAGATATTTAGACTTTTTTTTTTTGACACCAGTTCACCCTATGTCACTCAGGCTGGCCTCAAACTCATAGTCCTCCTGCCTCAGCCTCCCAAGTGCTCAGATTATAGGAATGCACCACTATTTCTTCCATAGCAGTTTTGGTGTCTTCTTATGTAGTTTACCCATTTATTTCATTTCATAAGTTTATCAGAATAAAGTTTTTTTATAATCTTCCCTTAATGTCCTTTTGCCATTCATGAGACCTATGTTGATGTTTCTCCATTACTCCTGATACTTGTTTTTTTCTGTCTTTTCCTTAGTCTTGCTAGAGATATATCAAGTGTTTCACAGAACCAGTTTTTGACTTGATTAACATTTCTCTATGACGTACCTATTTTGTACTTCATTAATTTCTGTTTTTATTTCTTTTCTTTTTTATATAGGGAGGACCATCAGTTAAAGGCCAGTTGGGCTACCAAGGTGAGACCCTGTATCAAAACATAAAAACCAAAAATCTAACAGTGATTGTAGATTTGTTCCTCATATTTCTTTTCATTTTTGTTTTTTGTAAAATGAAGGTATGTTATTGGGTACTTATACCAGGACTGTTATGTCTTCCTGATAAAAGGACTCCTTTACCATAGTGGAATGTCTTTTTCTGCCTCTGGTAAGTCTTTTTCTTGAAGTCTAGTTTATCTGAAATCAAAGTAACCCAGCCATCTTCCTTTTTGTTGTTGTTGTTTTTTGTTGTTGCTCTGTTTTTTCCCTTAATTAGTAAATGTTGGCGGGGTAGAGTAATATAGCATTGGCCTTTTCCATTATGCAACTATAACATCACTTTTGGTTACACTTTTAGCAACTTACAAGATTTATGGAAACTTTTTGACTAATATGTAGTAAAACTTGTATGCATATCTGGGTTATGTTCCCCTATTTTTCCAATGTATTCTTGAAGTTGCATTTACATTGAGATTATTCTCTCCCTCTTTATCCCTCTAAATTGATTCTCCTCCCCATCCCACCTTCCACAATCTTCACTTCCCTCTGCTAGTTTCTTCCTTCCTTCCTTCTACTCTTTATATTGTCCATTTGCTAAGTTTAATTGTGCATTTTTTATATATCAACTTATGTGTAGGATTTTTTCTTCCTTTAAGTAAGATTCAGCTCCTGCATGAGTGACAACATATGGCATTTTTCTTTTTGAGCTTGTGCTGGTTCAATTTTAAGATGATGTTCTCCAGTTCCATTCATGTTGCTGCAAATGACATTATTTCATTTTTATTATTGCTGAGTACTATTCCATTGTGTATATGTACTGTAATTTTTAAAAAATCTATTCTTCTGTTGATGGGCACTTTGGTTGCTTCCAAATCCTTGCTACTGTGAAAAGTACTGCATTGAACATGAAGATGCAGGTGTCTCTGTGGTATGATGACTCATCTCCCTTTGAGTATATTCCCAATAGTGTTATAGCTGGGAAGGACTCTGAATTGCTAAAGCAATCCTGAGCAGAAAGACCCATGCAGGAAGCATCACAATTCCTAATTTTGAATTATACTACAAAGCCATAGTAACAAAAATTGCATGGTACTGGCACAAAAACAGACATGTAGACCAATGGAGCAGAATAGAGGATCCAGACATAAACACATGCAGATATAACCACTTGATTTTGGACAAAGGTGGTAAAGATAGAAGCTGGAGAAAAGATACGCTCTTCAACACAGAGGCCGTCCTGCGGTGGAGGATGTTTGCCAGCATCCCTGGCCTCCAGCCCCTAGATACCAGCAACAGCCTCTCCCCACCCCAGGTGTGGCAACCAAGAATGTCTCCAGACATTGCTAAACGTCCCCTGTGGGACATCACTGCTGGTCGAGATGGACTGGGCTGGAGGTTCAGTCAAAAACAAGGTTGAGCCAGGAGCCATGGCGCTCACCTGGAGTGCCAGTGACCCGGGAGATGGAGGTAGGTGGGTCACAGGTTCCAGGCCAGAGGCAGCCTGTGCAACTTAGCAAGACCCTGTCTCAAGATAAAAAATAAAAAACGGGCTGCAGATGCAGCGCAATGGTAGAGCACTTGCCTCAAATGTGCAAGACTCTGGATTCAACCCATCAGTACTGGAAAAAAACAAACAACAATAAAAAAATAAACAAACAAAAAACTAGGTTGAGCAGGGCAGTGGAGGCCACAGTGAGTTATCTACACTTTATTCTGAGTCAAATGGTGTTATGGACTGAATGTGCCCCATGTCCCAATTCATAGTTTAAAATCCTAACTGCCTTAGCAGTGCCATTGGAAGGTGAGACCTTTGGGGAGTGATCAGGTTATGAGGGTGGGGCCTTCCTAAATGGGATTAGTGCCCTTATGGGAAGAGAGTGGACAGCTTGCTTGCTCTCTCTCTGCCATGTCCACTGCAGGGAGAAGGCAGACAGGAAGCACCCCCCATGCACGGGATCAGTCAGCATTTCCAGTTTGGACTTCCTCATCTCTAGAACTGTGGAGACTAAGTATTTGTGGTTTAAGCTGCCCAGTCTACAATAACTCATCATATCAACCTAAGACAAATGGGAAGCCACAGAAAATTCCAAGCAGAACTACATGATCCCAGCCACATCATAGGTTATCTTCAAAAGTTCTCTTTGAAGACTGCTGGACAATCATGGCCACTAAACTTTTGACTGGACACTACCTGTTCCGGTTCATCTTCATCGTGCTCTTCCCTACATCCAAAACACATCGGAGCCTGCTCCCTGGAGGCACGGCCCCCAGTTAGACAGCAGCCACCCCGAGGCAGCCAGAAGCAGGAAGCACTCGGGCCACAACTCACTGCTCACCTGCAGAGAGACTGTGACCCATCTCCCAGACCTGTTGTGGGAATCAATGACAAATTGCTTGGCCCAGTGGCTGTGCCCAGGGATGACGCTCTGTGAGGCTTGGAGGAAGTAGGATGACATACCTCTTGGGGCAGGAAGGGAGGTGTGCTATGCAGAGCTCCCTCCAAGAAAACACTCAAGTCAGCCTCTAAGATTGCAGTTGGCTGACAGCCTCTGGCTGCCACTGCCTGCAGGATCTGCCACGTGTCAGAGGCAGTCCTGCTCCTCCTGGAGGGGCCTAGGGCCTGGACATGTCTGCGAAAGGCAGGGCTCCTCACATGGCCATCTTGTTCCAGAGCGCCCAGGTGTACGGGAAGACTCGGGTCTGCAAAGTTGCCTGCAGCCCTCCTGTCCAATTCTGCTTCCTGGTCCCTTTTACTTTGCCTCAATGTTTCTTCCCAACAATCTCTTGCATTCCTAATTCTTTCTATCTGCTTCCCAAAGACCCAAGGAATGGACTATGTGCTTTTCCCTCTGCCTGGACCATTCTTCTCATTCTATATTTCCAAATTCCCACTCACCCTCCCACTCCCAATTCCAGCATCACTTTCTTTACCATTTTCAGGAAACTCTTACAGTTAACAACTCCTTCCTCTGTGTTCCCACAAAACTTTACTTACACCTCCATTACAGAGGGGGGAAGGAAACTAGTAGTTATTGAACACTTACTGCAGGCTTGGAGCTGGGTTAAGGAAAATATATACATATATATATTCCCTGCCTCCACGTGCCTGTCAGCTTGTTGTACTGTGAGGGCTGGAGTGTTGCTGTGATGCTGAAAGCTACACCATTGGTATTTGAGATACCAGCAGGGTCACCGATGGTAGACAGGTTTCAGCTGAGCTTCCAGACTAAGACAGACCAGGAAGAAGGACCCAGGGGCCCACTCCTGAAACAATTAGCCATTGAAAACATTATGAATAGCAGAGAAGCACTGTCAAATAGATTGTCAGAAAATGAGCCCCCCAGGCTGGAAGGCATTCAAGAAACAAATGGGGAAGAGTTGTCTCCTCAAAATATAGTCAACTGTAATGATGGGAATGGAGTAAAGCTCATGGGATCTCCTTTTGCTGATGTGGCACTACTCAAAATGAGAAGATACATAGTGGTTGTAACAATGAGCTCAAATGTAAAATGATCATGCACATGGCACAGTGCTGCGTAGTGTTTTTTTCTGCTGTACTTGGGGTCATGAAGAGTCAGATCAGACTCGATGACACCTAAAAACAGCAGCAGCAACAACAACAACAACAACAACAACAACAACATATATTCCCTGAATTTTCACACGAGCTTGGGTAGACATTAGCATTCCTTTCCATAAAGATTCTAAGCTACAGTGATCTTTATTTCAGAGTAAGTTTTCATTTCCGTCTAACAAAAGACCCTGCTATTTATTTTCACCCCGTTACTATGCACCTAATGTATTTCAAGAGTGAAAATGCCTCATTCTTATGAACAAATATAGAACCTGGTTCTGTGTGTACACGCAGTTAATATTAACTAATTGAGTGGTGGCTAGATTGGACTTCACTTCTATGTGAAAAGTACATTTTTAATAATTGCTAAAAGGTGTGGTGCCTGCAGCCATAGCCCTGTGGCATCCGATCCCATCAGATCTCGAAAGCTAAGCAGGGTCGGGCCTGGTTAGTACTTGGATGGGAGACCGCCTGGGAACACCAGAAGCTGTAGGCTTGGGAGAAGGACCTGGCAACCCCCTCCCAAAAAACAATCTGCCATTGAAAACCCTATGAACACAGAGAAGCACTGACAATAGTGTTTTCCCTGTTGTATGTAGGGTCGCTATGAGTTGGATACTGACTCGACGGCACCTAACAACAACAAAAGGTATGGTAATATGATTAACATATTACCAAATGTAGAACCAAATGTAGCAGAGCTGAACTGCTGCTAAGGGCTAGGATTCAATAAAATAGACACCATGGAGGCAATTATGGTGCTAGGAGACAGGAATGTGCAGCTTTAAAACACCTGTCATTACTCAGGTTGGCCAGGATGCCAGTGTGGTAGGGCTAGGTTTCACTCAGTTGGTAAAGTGCTGCTCCACACTTTCTGAGGACCTGGGTTCAATCCTCAGAAAGATGTGGCAGTGTACCCCCAAAACAATCAGACATTGGAAACTCTATGAGGGTCACTAGGAGTTGGATCCAACTGATTGGCACTTAACAACAAGCCTGCAGCTAGGGCCCCCTGGCGTCAGATCTGTCAGATCTTGGAAGCTAAGCAGGGTTGGACGTAGTTAGTACTTGGATGAGAGACCACCTGGGAACACCAGATGCTATTGGCTAGGGAGAAGGACCCAGCAGCCCACTCCCAAAAAACAATCAGCCATTGAAAACTCTGGATATAACAGAAGCACAATAGTGCTGGGCATGGCACAGCATCGGGAAGGGTTTCATCTGTTGTACATAACAGGGTCGCTATGAGTTGTTCTCAGCTCAATGCTACCTAACAACTCCCAAGCTTAAGTGATCTCAACTAAACCACTGAGAGCTTGGGACTTATTTGTCCCCTGTTTCCTTGGCTTGAAAATTTGGAGAGTTGAAATATAACAGATAATATCTAAGATAATTTTCCAATACCTGGAAGGTTGGCTGGGGACAAAGGAGCAGCCACAAGGGGACTGGATGGGGGGTGGCAGTGGGGATGTGGGGGTGTGGGGGCTCTGGCTTGTGGGTGATCCTGCACTGTTTGGAGCCTGTGAAAACTCACAGCTTAGACCCAAGCAAATATTGCCATCTAGTGGCAACTCTGTTGTACTTTCCTTCCTTCCATCCATGAAAGTTACCCAGCAATAATTATCCATCACTATATATTTTCCATCGATTTAATATTTACAGTATGTCTGCTGTGTTGCAGGTACTATTTAACAGTAAACAGTGAACAAGAGAGACTCTTAACTCTCATCCCTAGTGGATTTATTTTCCAGTGATGGAGAGACAATCCCCACGCTCCACACCCCATACTCCATGCCCCACAGTGGTAGTCTAGCCCTTGGCAGTTGACTTAGTTTGGATGTCTCACACTTGAAAGGCAAAAATAAAAATTACATGCTGAGCTACTTGTTTGTGTTTTTAACAAAGTGAAAATTACCTTCCAATTTGTTGTTGTGAGGTGTCGCTGAGTTGTGTCTGACTCATAGCAACCCTCATAGGGTTTTCAATGGCTGGTTGTTTCGGGATTGCTTGTGGAGTGGATGGCTGCATCCTTCTCCAGTTTTTGTGGTGCTGGGGATTCAACACAGGTCCTCAAAGAGTGCAGAGAAGCGCTCTACCAATTGAGCTAAAACCCAGCCCCAACAGAGAGAAGACAAAGTGGTTCCACACTGAGAAAAGCAGCATCTGAACGGAGCCAGCTCGAAAGTCCCTTGTGCACACTATTTTTTTCTAGTTTATATTTCCTTAAGTACTTTCCTTCTCCTTAATTCTTAAAAGCTTTCCAAGACTGTAAACTGACTGTTAAAACATGTGTACATGTTTTCCTGTTGATAATAAGCTACAGTGCAAATGTCCTAGGAGTTTTGGGTTGTCTGTTTTTTGCACTGTGGAGGATCAAACCCAGCACCCCGTGCATGCTAGGCTAGTGCTCTGCCCCTGAGTTAAACCCCGGCCCAAATATGAGTTTTTAAAAGTCTTTTCTTTTTCTGACGGAGGCTGACTCCACTTTTGAAGTTTGACGGCTCACTGTGTCTGGGGCCCCACACCTGACCTCCTGCCCCATGCCCAGGGTGCGACCTCCCTACGTGCTGTGATGAAGCCTGGGCCCCTGGGAACCCCACCCTCACCCCATGGAAGCAGATCCGGTCCCCAGTTCCTGCGGCCTGTCTGGAGCCACCCTGTTCTCCCCAGAAGTCCTCCTTAATGGTTAATAAGCCATGTCGGTCCCTCTTGGGAGGTATGTGCAGGCTTCTTGGTCTCCACACCCAGAAAAGGTTGGGGGTGCCCCACCCCACCTCTGTGCAGTGGTGACACCAGTCCTTTACTTTAAAACAAATACAAAAACATGTTATACACAATTATGATGAAATATTTCCCCGAGCAGCTCTTAGAATTTATATAAACATATTCACACAAAGGCTAGACAATTCCTTTGACAGAGAGACTTGCACCTTTATCCATAGTGTTGAAAAATCATTTTAAAACTAGGTTATTGAGCTGGGTGCAGTGGCGCACACCTGTAATCCCAGCGGCTTGGGAGACAGAGGCAAGAGGATCGCAAGTTCACGACCAGAGGCAGTCTGTGTAACTTAGTGAGACCCTGTCTCAAAAAGTAAAAAAAAAATGGGCTGGAGGCGGCAGCTCAGTGGTCCAGCACTTGCAAAGCATGCAAGCACAAGGCCCTGGGTTCAGCCCCCAGTACCAAAAAAAAAAAAAACAAAAAACCTGCCTTTAATTCTACTTTCCTAAAAGCACTGCCTGCAGCCATAGCCCTGTGGCATCCGGTCCCCTCAGATCTTGGTCTCGGAAGCTAAGCAGGTTCAGGCCTGGTTAGTCCTTGGATGAGAGACCGCCTGGGAACACCAGGTGCTGTAGGTTTGGGAGAAGGACCTGGCAACCCACTCCTGAAACAATCAGCCATTGAAAACCCTATGAACAGCAGAGAAGCACTGACAATAGTGTTTCACCTGCAGTATACAGGGTTGCTATGAGTCGGACACTGACTCCAAGGCACCTAACAACAACAAAAGTGCTACCATCAAATATCATTATGTTAAATAATTTGAATAAACTACCATGCAGCAACAAATCCTTTTAAATATATGAGCTAAGAAGGAAAGTATCTTGTGCGGCTTTTTTCTTTAATCTCTTGGTTCCAAATAAAGTAACAAAACATATCTCAGCACAGATTTTTACTATAACAACTCTTCATTTAAAGGACTGGGGATGTAGTTCAGCACAACAGCGCTCACCTAGTATTGTCAAGGCCCTGGATTGGATCCTCACCAGTGAGGAAAAAAAATTTTTTTAAAGCTGGGTGTGGTAATACATGCCTATAACCTCAGCACTCAAGAAACTGAGGCAGGAGGATCATGAGTTTGAGGCCAGCCTGGGCTACATAACAAGACCCTGTCTCAGAAAAACAAAACAAAACAAAAACCTGGTCGTTTTTGCTCCCCTTCTGTCTCGTCTTGTTTTCTTAAATCTGAGCCATAGATTTCCTTAGGCCGAATGATAGGTGGTAAAAGGAGCTTGCAGATGTGCCTGGAAATGCAGGGTCTACGCCCGACTCCTCGGTGTGTCCCCAGCTATTTTAGCTCCTCGTTCCCAGGGCTGACACCTGAAGGCTTGCTCCCTGATGGAGGACCCACTTCCGTAAGAAGGCCTAGGCCGCTGGCACATCTTAAGTTGCTAAAGTTTATCCATAAGATGAAAGAGTGCTTTGAAACCAGCTTTATATTCAGCCATGATTTCAACACCAGAGAAATCAAAATAGCTTATTTAGATGGGAAACAGATGGAAGATTTCTGGAATTTATATACTGTTCTGTGAGAGTGGGGTTTAATATCCTAAAACTTCAGTGTTTCACTAATTATAAAGCTCCCTGGGTTGCAGAAAATGTCCTGCACCAGCTTCACCAACCCTGAAAGCATACATGAAGTAGAAGGGTCTGGGTTTCCCTTGGCGCAAGCGGGAAGTCGGAGCAGAGGCTGAGGCACCATCCTCAGCTCCCGTGACCTCCTCTCCAACTGTAGTTCAAAATCCCCCAGTCTTTTCAAAAGGGATCTGCGAGAAGGCGGGCGCTGTGGAGCATGCACACCTCTCATCCCAGCGACTTGGGAGGCTGAGGCAGGAAGAGCGAAAGTTTGAGGCTGTGGAAGCCTGCATAACTTAGGGAGACCTTGTCTCAAATTTTAAAAAAGAAGGGGCTAGGGGGTTGTAGCCCAGTGGTAGAGCACTGGCCCAGCATGCATGAGGCCTTGGGTTCAATCCAGTACTAGGGGAGAAAAAGAGCCACGCCCACCCACGGTCTCCAGATGGGGCCTTATGTGAAGGAGGGTCCCTGCAGATCTAATGACAGTGAGAATGGAGATGAGAGCGTGCGTCAGGGTGGGCCCTAAATCCAAGAAGAACGGCACTGTAAGAGACAGAAAAGACAGGCAGGAACAGAGATGAGCAGGCAGAGGGGAGGATGGGCCTGGGGGTCAAGGAGGCCCAAGCTTCTCAGAAGCCTCCAGAAGCCAAGAGAGTGACATTGTATGGTTTTGCACTCAGCCTCCCGCAAGGAAACAGTCCTGCTGAGACCTCCATTTTGGACTTCTGGCCTCTTGAACTGAGAGAATAAATTTCTGTTATTTCAAGCCACCTTGCTGGTGGTAATTTGTTATGGCCGCCCTAGAAAGCAAACGCACTCTACGGGTGGGTTGTTACTTGTTGTTAGGTGCCATAGAGCCCAACTCACAGCAACCTTATGTATAATAGAAGTAAACACTCCCGACACTGTACCATGCACAGGGTGTTTTTATGTTTGAGCCCATTGTTGCAGCCACTGTGTCTTCTCATTTTGAGTTGTGCCACATCAGCAAAGGGAGGTCCCAGGGGCTTTACTCCATTCCATCATTAAGGCTGACTGTACTTTGAGGAGGCAATTCTTCCCAAGTCGTTTCTTGAAGGCCGTCCAGCCTGAGGGGCTCATTGTCCGGCACTATGTTTGGCAGTGCTTCTCTGCTATTCACAGGGTTTTCAATGGCTAATTGTTTCAGGAGTGGGCTGCTGGGTCCTTCTCCCTAGTCTGTCTTAGTCTGGAAGCTCAGCTAAAACCTGTCCACCATAGGTGACCCTGCTGGTATCTAAGATACCTGTGGCATAGCTTTCAATATCACAGCAACAGGCAAGGCCCCACTGCATGACAAGCTGACAGACACATGGGGGCGTCATTGATGTCATTACGTATTTGCCCACAGTTGATCTGCCAGTGATTTCTAGATGCCCACCCATAACCCATCCTCTCCTTTTTCCTTACCAGCAAAGGGCAGCTGCTGTGGTTGGTAATATGTCTATTCTCAGTACTCCATTTCCCAGCCCAGCACCTGAGATGGATGAGAAGCAAAAGTCACTGGGGCAGGGGTGGGTAAAGGGGTGCTAAGAGGAAACCGATTGTTCCTCCTGCCAGCACCACAGATGTCTGTTGTGGGCTGAGCTTCCACAGCCAGGGAAAGGCTCGGGAGTGGACAACACCCTGAAAAGAGTGTGGGACAAACACATGGAAGCAGCTCGGTCGGATTTCTGCTGTCTGCAGAGTTGTCCCATCAGCCCTGGGCTTCTTTATCACAAAAGAATAATAAAAATAAAACCATGTCTTGTTTATATTCCTGGAAGTGGAGGGAAATCCGGTCCAAATTCCAACAGTTACTATGTGCTGGGATCAGATTTTGAGTCCAGGGCTGTGGAGGTAGCTCAGCGGTGGAGCTGCTGCTCAGCATATGCCAGGCCCTGGGTTTGATCTCCAGCACCACCACCAAAAAAAAAAAAAAAAAAAAAAAAAAAAAAAAAAAAAAAAAAAAAAAAAAAAAAAAAAAAAAAAAAAAAAAAAAAAAAAAAAAAAAAAAAAAAAAAAAGAGGAAAAGAAAGAAAAAAGAAAAAAAAAAACTGAATCAAACATTCATGATGCTAAAATTGCACATTCATTCTATCACCTCACATGCTTCCCTAGCACAGGATATGGAGGTCTGGGAACAGACCCTGATTCTTCCATTAACACCTATGACAACGCTTATTACATAAAATACCCAGAAACCTCCGCCTTTCCAGGCCCTGGGATACGGCGGTGAACGAAACACACAAAAGCTGCTGGGTGCTTACAGGCTAGTGAGGATTTTAAAGAAGCTGCTGGGTGCTTACAGGCTAGTGAGGATTTTAAAGAACCCTGTCGGTGGAGGGTATGTTAGCGGTAAGTATTGTAAAACAAACCAGGGCAGGAAGAGTGGACAGGGAGTGCTAGGAAGAAGGGTGTTAGCTTTCTTTTGGGTGGTCAGGAAAGCGCTCATTTCTGAAAGTTCGCAAAATACCTGAGGGAGGCAAAAGATGAAGACAAATGGGTAACCTGGGAAAGAGCTTCCTAGGGAGAAGAAATCGTAGCAAGTCACCTGACCACACTCAGCCTCCATCTCCTGATCTGTAAAAAGAGATGGGGAGGCAAAATGATTCCTAACATTCCTTAGAAACTTAATGAATCCCCTAGGAGCATGTCAAACCTTGTTTGAAAATACCTCCCCCATGTTCCAGGCTAGAATTCCTCTTACTGCCGTGGATGTTTACAGGCAGTATACAAATGAGAAGGAAGAGGGGAAAGATTATGCTCAGGTCAAATGAGCTTTGGAAAACTGACTAAGAGTAGTTAAACAGGATCGACTGCAGGACTTCTCAGATCCTTTAAAGGCCAGTGGAGACAATGATATTCATAGACTCTGCCCAACTTGATTGACTATGAAAGTCTTTTTCATACAGAGGACCTGCTGGGACTATTCCATAGAACACACTTTGGGAACTCGGATTCTATACCAGGGCTGGAAACCTGCTGTAAAGAACTGAGTAACTAATATTTTAGGCTCTGTGCATCAAATGCTCCTGTGCAATTATTCAATTCTGGTTTTGGGGGTTTTCTTTGTTTGTTTTTTCCTTTAAGAGATCATTTCACTAAGCCTAGCCTTGAACTCATGATCCTCTGCCTCTGCCACCCAAGTGCGGGGATTATTGGCTTCTGCCACCACACCTGGCCTGCTGCTTTTGTGTGAAAGCAGCCATAGACTGCACACAAGTAGATGAGCACAGCTGTGTTCTAATAAAACTTTATTGATGGATACTGAAACTTGAATTTAATGCAATTTTTACCTCCTTTTACCCTTCTCTTAAATTTTTTTTCCTACTACTTAAACCTTGCTTGAAAATATCTCCCAGGCCAGGACTGGGGGTATAGCTCAGTGGTAGAGCACTTGCCTACCATGCATGAGGCTCTGGGTTCCATTCCCAGTGTTTAAACAGAAACAAACAAACAACAAAAATGATCAACAACAGCAACAACAAAAACTCTTTCCTTCTGAAGGCTCAATAACTGAATCCAGTGTTGCTCAGTGACAGAGTGTGTGCTTAGCATGTCCAAGGCCCTGGGTTCAATCCACAGTGCTGCCAACCCCCAAAATAAAACAAAACATTGAATCTGCTTTTTTAAAAAAGGAAGAAAAAAACTGATAATAGATTAACAGGAGAAAAGTTTAAAAAATGTTAATGGGCACATATACATGGGAGACGTACAAAACATGAAACCCAACAAAAGGGCCAGGTGACTAAAGTTTTCATAAACCCAGAAAGGAAAAGAAGCCGAGGCTCCCAGAGGGTGGCAGTGGCAAGCCACTGGGCAAGGGGAGGAAAAACACAGGGAGCAAGGGTGCCCTCTCTGACGCTGAGAGATCCTCGCAGATACCATCTCTCAGGAGACTACGTGACATCCTGTGGCAACCTCTGCGGCAAGGTGTACATATGAGCTGTCTCAGATCCAGGTAAGACAGATAAGGGGGGCTCAGAGAGGGCCTGTTTGCACCTGCCTTTCACTCTGGTGTTGTAAATGTTCTTTACAGATGCAAAACTCCCCACCTGAAGCTGCTCTGGGTCTGCAGCCCTCTGAGCAGCCATCTTGAGGTATGCCAAAGAAGCACGCTTTGGGGTGGCTACTTTAATCCTCCACACTCCTTCACAGCTATTTCTTGATAGATAATGGAGTTTCTGGCCCCATCCATGGCACACACCTGTAATCCCAGCTACTTGAGAGGCCAAGGCAGGAGGATTGTGAGTTTGAGGCCAGAGGCAGCCTGTACAATTCAGGGAGACCCTGTCTCAAAATTAAAAATAATAAAAAAGCAGCAGCTGAGGTATAGCACGTGCGAGGCCCTGGGTTCAACCTTCCAGTATTGAAAAGAAAAAAATCCAAAGTTTCTTTTTGTACCTGTGTTCTAATTATACTTTAAGAACAGAACCACTGGGAAAATTTTGGCATGTATTTTGCTTGTACTGGTTTTTATTTTCCTGTATAATTTTTAAAAATCAAATTATTTTTCCAGAAGGCGCTCAATAATAGCTTGTTGAATGGATATACTATTGTTGTTGTTGTTGTTAGGTGCCTTTGAGTTGGTATCTGACTCATAGCAACCCTCATAGGGTTTTCAATGGCTGATTGTTTCGTGATTGCCTTGGGCGTGGATTGCCAGGTCCTTCTCCCATGGATGTACTATTACCTCTATTAAAAATGAAACATTTAGCTGAGTATGATGGCACACACCTGTAATCCCAGCAACTCAGGAGGCAGAGGCAGAAGGATGGCAGGTTTGGGGGCCAGAGGCAGCCTGCTTAACCTGGTGAGTCTCTGTCTCAAAAACTTTAAAAAGTGGGCTGTGACTCAGTGGTAGAGCAGCTATCTAGCATGTTTGAGGCCCTGGATTCAACACCCAGGACAAGAAAGAAAAGAAGAAGAAGAAGAAGAAGAAGAAGAAGAAGAAGAAGAAGAAGAGGAAGAAGAGGAAGAAGAGGAAGAAGAGGAAGAAGAGGAAGAAGAAGAAGAAGAAGAAGAAGAAGAAGAAGAGGAAGAAGAAGAGAGAAGAAGAAGAAGAGAGAAGAGAAGGAAAAAAAGACTGATTTGTTTTCAGAATCGCCTTAGGCAAAACTAGTGAAAATTGTCTTGAACATGCCCTGCCGGCTATTTTCTTCCCTACCTGGAATGCCTACTTACTATTGCTACTGCTTTTATGTTACTTATCTTTTGCATTGCTGGGGATCAAACCCAGAGCCCTGCTCATGCTAGGCAGTACCCCCTCTTTGAGCTGTATCCCCAGTCCCTGGGTGTCGTTTGTTGTTGTTGTTGTTATTTTGTGCCAGGGTCTCATTCTTGTAGCTCAGGCTGGCCTCAGACCTGTGACCCTCCTGCCTGGCCGCCCAAGTGCGGGGGCAACAGGCATTCACCCCAACTCCTGGCATCTTTATTATTGTCTTTAAACCCGTCTTCTCTCCTCCTCTCCAGCCAAGATCGCAATACTCTCGTGCTCCCTTTTCTTCCACTTTGATTAAAACCTGTGCTCAGAGTAAATAAGAGCTTCCTTCTCGCTACAATGTAAGTGACTCAGAGCAGCAAGCTGTTTCACTACTGTGCTGGGGCCCTTTGTGTTTGAACAGAAAGAAAGCCGCTTTGTGTCTGGCTTTGATCCTTAGGGAGCCAGCACGTGGTAAAGCATTTCTTCTGGAAACTCAGGTAAACTTCCACTCCAGAAACCACATCCCGGAGGATGTCATCTCCGTCACCCAGGAGGAAAGACAGGTTATCCGGTGGAATAGGCCCAGCTGGCCGCAGGGCCCAGCCAAGGCTCCAGTCAAGCCTGTCCTCTGCCCTAGATCTGGGGCAGGTTGAGGCAAATGGCTTTCTCCAGGAAGAGTCACAAAGGAAGAACAGGATTATCTGCACTTTGGCAACACCCACACACTAAGATCTATTGGAATGAACAGTATAGGAACTGGAAAGCTTAGAGGAGACACCTCAGACAGGAGGCATTCTCCTCGCCACTCACAGAAGGCTTCAGTGCTTGACTAGAAACCGACCAGGCTTGTGATGCCACTTTTATGTCACAGGGATTTACATTGCCTTCCTTTTACAAGCAGTTGGTAGAGCGCCGCTCTGCACCCTCTCAGGCCCTGAGTTTGATTCCCAGCACACAAAAATGGGAGAAGGACCTGGCAGCCCACTCCCAAAACAATCCAGGAAACAATCTGCCATGGAAAACCGTATGAATAGCAGAGAAGCACTGACGTAGTGCTGTGCATGGCACAGTGTTGGGGAGTGATTTGTTCTGTTGTACCTAGGGTTGCTGGGCTGGGATTTAGCTCAGTTGGTAGAGTGCTGCGCTGCAGTGTCTGAGGTCCGGAGTTCAATTCCCAGCACCGCGCCAAAAAAAAAAAAAAAAAAAAAAAAGGGAGAAGGACCTGGCAACCCACTCCCAAAGGCAATCCCGAAACAGTCAGCCATTGAAAACCTTATGAGGGTCGCTATGAGTCGGATACCAACTGGAGGGCACCTAACAACAACAACATAGGGTTGCTATGAGTCGGACCCAACTCCGTGGCACCTAACAAGAACAAAACAACAAATCCTTTTACAAGTATATGAAATATACAAATGAGTATGCGACGTACCAAGAAATGGTAGCTCTGTCCACCATCACTGACTCTGGGTTATTGCTTGATTTAAGCGACGTAATAAGTTGGAGCGCAGACTCTCACAAGCACCTGGGAGTATAAAATTCTTGTCTGAGGACAGTGAACCCTGAAATATAAAATTATTATCTGTGCACAGTGTGACCTGTTTGCAAAATAAAATAAAACCCTTGCATTTCTCTCTGTCGTGGTGTTCATTTCCTCCCCACAAGGGGACGGGATCTCTGAAATGCTGCCCTTTGTGCTAGCGGTTTGCGGAGGACTGAGACTAAGAGCTGGAAGAGAAATAGGGCCTTCACGTCCCCAGGCTACACTATCCTTGAGCAACCTTTTGAAACTAGCATAGCCCTTCACCCAGTACTCGGCAAACTTTCCCTAAGTGATTTTTAGTTAGTGTCCAGCTCAGTGGGTGTGCTTATGACATTTCCCTATGTGCGTGTCACTGCACACTGCTCACGCTCACCTCCTCACCCCGTCATGACCCTCTGCCTTCCCCTCCCCTCACATGTCCTGTGTGTGTGTGTGCGCGTGTGTGCGCCCGCGTGTGTAACCCCCGGATTTTGCCTTAACAGCAAAACACGTGCTGTTTCTCTTCCCTTCCTCCATTACCCTCCCTTGTTGCCCCCTCTTCCTTCTCTTTAGTCACTTTTCTCCCCCTACTGCTTTTCATCCTTTCTACTTTCATGACCTACCTATCTTAATATTGAATATACCATCAAATCTGACATCCACAAATGAGAGAAAATGTGATGTTTGTCTTTCTGGGTCCGGCTTATTTCACTTAAAATGATGATCTCTAGTGCCATCCATTTTCCAGCAAATGCCATAACTTTGTCCATCTTTATGGCTGAATAAAACTCCATGGTATATATATACCACAATTTCCCTATCCACTTTTCTGTTGATGGACACTTAATTGCATATCTTGGCCATTGTGGATAATGCCACAATAAACATGAATGAGTAGGTGTCTCTATGGTATGGTGACTTATAGTTCTTTGTATATATATCCAGGAGTGGTCTGCCTGGGTCATATGGTAGCTCTATCTTTACTTTTTGGAGGAACCTCTATACAGTGGCTGTCTCAAGCTACATTCCTACTAGCAGCATAGTAGGATTCCTTTCTCCACTCATTTGCTGTTGTTTGTTTTGCTAAGGCTAGCCATTCGGACTGGGTGAAATGGTATCTCAATGTAGTTATGATTTGCATTTCCTTGATAGCTAAGGATATTGAACATATTTTCACATGATTATTGACCATTTGTATTTCTCCTTCTTCTTCCTCCTCCTCTTCCTTCTTCTTGTTCCCCTTTATTGCCAAACTTGGGGGTTGAACCTGGGCTTCACATATACTTAGTAAGTGCTTTACCACTGGGCTGCACACCCAGCCCATTTTTTATTTTGAGCCAGGGTCTTGCTAAGTTATGCAGTCTGCTTCTGGCCTCAAACTCAAGATCCTCCTGCCTCGGCCTCCTGAATCACTGGGATTACAGGTTGGACACCACCACATCCAGTTCATATTTCTTCTTTTGAGAACTCTCTGTTCAGTTCATTTGCCCATCTTTTGATTGGATAATTTGCTTTTATTGGTGTTTAATTTTTTGAGCTCTTTATATAGTCTAGATATTAATTCCTGGTCTGATGTAACAAAGATCTCCCATTCAGTAGGCTGTTTCTTCATTCTGATAACTATGTCCTTTGCAGTGCAAAAGCTTTCTAATTTCATGTAATCTTACTTGTCAATTCTTGCTATTGTTTACTGTGCTACTGGAGTCCTTTTCAGAAAGTCCTTAACTGTGCCTATGTCTTGAAGTGTTTCCCCTATATTTTCTTTGAGCAGTTTCAAAATTTCAGGTCCCACCTTAAAGTCTTTGATCCATGTTGAACTGATTTTCAAACAAGGTGAGAGAGAGGGATCTAGTTTTCTACACAAGGATATCCAGGTCTCCCAGCATCATTTATTAGGGAGGTTATATTTTCTCCAACTTCTATTTTTGGCACCTTTGTCCAAGATCAAGCTGTAGCTGCATGGGTTTATTTCTGGATCCTCTATTATGTTCCATTGGTCTACATGTCTGTTTCTGGGCCAATAGTATGCTGTTTTTGCTATTGTGGTTCTGTAGTATAATTTGAAATCAGGTATTGTGATGCTGTCTGTATTGTTCTTTCTACCCAGAATTGCCTTAACAATTCAGGGTCTTTTGTGCTTCCCATATGAATTTTAGTATTGTTTAGTCTTTCCTGTACTACTATTGAGACTTTCTTCCTCCTAAGTACATAGGATTCCCTTAAGTATCTTTGGTAATGCTGAGTTGGTGGTCATGAATTGCTTTAGTGTGTGCTTATCTTGGAAGGTCTTTATTTCTCCGTTGATTTTAAATGATAGGTGCTGGATATAACAATCTTGGTTATCAGTTATTTACTTTCAGGCCTTAAAAGATACCATTCTATGCTTTCATGGATTTTACGGCTATTCTGATGGTTTGCCTTTGTAAGTGAGTTGGTATTTCTCTCTCTCTCTCCCCCTCTCTCTGTCTCTGTCTCTACCTCTATCTACAATATTACGGGCCTGAACCCAGAGCTTTACACATGCTTTGCAAGTGCTCTACCACTGAACTGCACCCTCAGCCCCCTTTTTAATTTTTTTTTTTTAAATATTCACACAGGATCTCACTAAGTTACATAGGCTGCCTCTAGCCTCAAACTTGTGATCCTCCTTCCTCCGCCTCCCAAGTCACTGAGATTACAGGCTTGTGCCACTGCACCCAGCTCTCTTACAGATTTAATATTGTTTCTTTGATCTATAGTCTTGCCACTGTAACTATAATGTGTTAGGGGTGCTTCTTTTTCTGGTCATGTCTGTTTGGAGTTCTGAATGGTTCTTGTAGTTGGATGCTATTTCTTTTCCCAGATTTTGGAAACTTTCTGCTATAATTTCATTGAATAGATTTTCTATGCCTTCAGTTTTTTATCTCAGCTCCTTCTTCTACACCTTGCATTCTTAGATTTGGTCTCTTGATCATGTCCCAGAGTTCTTAGAAGCTGTGGTCATGTTCCTTTCTTTTTTTTTGTTCATCGATGTCTGAATGTAGTATTTCCTCAACCTTGTCTTCCATCCCCAATATTCTGTCTTCTGTTTGATCTAGTCTGTAAGTGATTCTTTCAACTGTGTTTTTAAATTTGATTTACTGAGCTCTTCATTTCCAACTTTTTTTTCCAAAATCTCAATTTTCTTGCTGAATATCTTATCCATTTTGCTGACTTTGTCTTCTACATTTGTGACTTTCTTATCTAGGTCCTGTATTGATTTCCTTACTTCATTACTCGGCATATTTGCATCCTCTTTAAAGTCATTGATCATTTTTATAAGCAGACTTTTGAATTCTTTGTCTGACATTTCAACTGTTTAAGTATCTCTGGATCCAGTAAAGAATCATGTTTTTTTGGAAATGTATTGTCTTGCTTTTTCATGTTTCTTGTATTTCTGTTTTACGGTTTGTGAATATTTTGGAATGGATATATCTTCCTGTTTTATTGGAGGATATTCTTAGTGAGCACCTTTCTCTTGAGATCTCAATCTCTGGTACCACTCCCACAGAAGACAAACCACTGTAACAGGTATAATACCCAACCAAACCAGATATAGAAATACACCTAAAATCAGTTAGGTCCAACTACTGTGCCACCAATGCCCATAGAACAGAAAATGACGATAATAATATAGAGTAAGCGATGAAGTTACAGGACTGGGATTTAGCTCAGTTGGTAGAATGTAGCTCTGCAGTCTCTGAGGTCCCAAGTTTGACTCCCAGCACCACAAAAATGGGAGAAGGACATGGCAATTCACTCCCAAGGTAATCCTGAAAAAGTCAGCCATTGAAAACCCTATGAGGACCACTATGAGTGAGACACAACTTGACAGCACCTAACAACAACAACAACAACATGAAGTTACAAATTATTTAGGATAAAGGTAAAAATAGTAATTGCTAGAAGTCAAAGGGGGTGGCAGAGAAATGAGAGAAAGAAAGGAGCAAGGGTTATGTAAAAGAAAGGAAAAGGAAGATCCGGAAAGGAAATGAATATTAGGAAGAGGGAGAAAAAAGAGCAAAAGAGAGCAAAACAAACAAAAACGAATATACAATAAAGAAAAAAGTGTAAACAAAATAAGGTAAACAAAAGAACAGCAATAAGAAGTAAAAAGCCTAACAGGTTTCTTCTTTCCTTCTTTCTTTCTTTTTTTTTTTTCTTTCTTTTTCTTTTTCTTTTCTTTCTTTCTTTCTTTTTTTTTTTTTTTTTTTTTTGCAGTACTGAGGGTCAAACCCAGGCCCTCGCTAAATTACACATACTGCCTCGGGTCTCAAACTTGCGATCCTTCTGCCTCTGTCTCCTAAATCGCTGGGATTAGAGGCATGTGCCACCACACCAGGCCAAGGTTTCTTAAAAAAAAAATTAAGTAAAAATGATACTAAAAGTATAATAAATAGAAAAAGAGAAATACACAGGCAGCAAAAGAAAAAAGAAAACTAAAAAGGAAAAAAGATTAAAATTACCTTAGAAAAAAAGAGAAATGCAGGAAACAAAATTAGTGATGAAAAGAGAGGAGAGAGAGAAGAAATAGAAAAGAAAGAAAAAGAACAAATGAAAAAAGTAACAATAATAAAGAGCCAGACACTGTGGTGTATATTTGCAATCCGAGCCTCTCAGGAAGTTGAGGCAGGAGGATCTTGAGTCCCAAGCCAGAGGCAGCCTGTGCAACTCAGTGAGACCTTATCTCAAAACAAATATAAGAAAAGGGTAAGGGTACCATATAGAGGTGCAGCGCTTGCCCCATGCAAAGTCCTGGGTTCAATCCCCAGCACTGCAGGAAAAAAAGAAAAGAAAAGAAAAAAGAAAAAGATAAAGTCCTGGTGTGGTTCTTCCTGTGCCCTCTAATCCCGGAGTCTGTTAGGTGGAGGCAGTGGTCAAAGATGCAGTCTTTGACCTGAGCTCAGAGCTGCTGTCTCTGAAGTTCCCTCAAGAGATGGAGGTGAGTCACCTCCTCCCCACAGTGGGTGGCCTGCCCTCCACCTCATCTGAGCCTCTTGCTGCCCAAACTTCCAGCCACCTTTCCCCTCTCTGTCACTGCCTGCCACAGCTGTGCCACACCTTCGGTTGTGGCAGGTTACACCTAGGCTTTGCTTTCTGGCCCCTGGAGTGGCCAATTCTCACACCATAGGCTCCCTCTGAAGATGGCGCCCATCATCCCTTCAGGGAGGGAGAGTGGCAAAATGAATTTCTTGTCAATGCTCAGCCCCCACATCAGGAAAAACCTCTGTCTCATAAGATCTCTCAAAGAGATCCAAGGGCTCTAAGGGCTGTGGGCTGATCCTGTGGGACCTCCAGGCTTCCCGCCAGGACTGCCAGCTCACCTCTGGATGAAGGCTCCAGTTTCCCTTCCCCCTTGGGGATGTGAGGCTGGAGCTGGGTCCTGCTCACTCCTCACTGCTCAGCTTCTTCTACGCTGAGACCTTCCTCTGACTTCCTTTGCAGTTTCTGTGCTTTTCCAGTCTTTCTTTCTTTGGAACAGAGTCCACTCCTACCTATTCCCACGCCTTGGTTTTACTGTGTTTCATGGAGGCTGCCTCTAATCTGCCATCTTGCACCACACGTTCAGGACTTGGCAAACTTTAAACCTCACATATGTGAGCTGGAGCTTTTCTTCCCCCCTCACATTACCTTTCACCTACTTTAAAATAAACCATTCATTGTTTGAGAAGGAAAAATCAAATTTGTTCTACCAAAGTAATCTATAATGCAGTAAAACATTGCTGGAAGGTTTGCAATTAACTAATTTACTGTGCAATAAATCTCAGAGGGTGTGTAGTTAATGAGGGAATCATTTTTCAAGCTTCAATATTTAGGCCTTTATTTGCTTTCTTTAAATTAACCAAACATAAACTCTTTTTAAGTTAGGAAAGTATATGAATCTGATTTTTCAAATGTTTAAACCATACAGAAACATAAAATTAAAAGGAAAATGTAATGGCCCATTACTTGGGGATCTGGATTTGTTTTAGTATTACAATAATGGGAGAAAACATAAGGAAATATAAGAAGTTTGCTTGCAAATTTTATTAGACTTAACTTTTAGGTTTACCTGTATTTTTCCAGATTTTATCACTTAGAGAGGGCAAAAGCTATTTTAAAAATAATTTAAGGGCTGGGAGCATAGCATGGGTATAGTACTTGCCTAGCATCCATGAGGCCCTGGCTTCAATTCCCAGGAATACACACACACACACACACACACACACACACACATACACAATTAAAGTATAAAAGACAGAGGACCTACTATGTGCCAGTCATAGTGCTAGATGCCAGAGGTAATATGAAGATGAATAATCCAGGATCCTTAACTCCATAATAGATATTTGTAGAAAATAAAATGAAAACATCTCACCAGCACTGCTGAGTTCTTTCCCAATCTAACTCTGGCTGAATTCCACTGCTCTATCATACTTTGCCCGGGTACCATACAAAATTATTTGCCATTCTTCAATCCTACCAATCTTTCCTGTGATTTTTGGCCTTTGCAAACACTAGTCTGTACCTGAAATGCTCTTTCCCCTTGGGACACTCCACGACATTGCCATCATCCTTTATGTTGTTGTTGTTAGGTGCCTTCGAGTTGGTATCCCACTCATAGCGACCCTACATACAACAGATGAAACACTATTGTCAGTGCTTCTCTGCTATTCATAGGGTTTTCAATGGGGGACTGATTTTTGGGAGTGGGTTGCTAGGTCCTTCTCCCAAGCCTACAGCACCTGATGTTCCCAGGTGGTCTCCCATCCAGTACTAACCAGGCCCGACCCTGCATAGCTTCCGAGATCTGACAGGATCAGATGCCACAGGGCTACGGCTGTAGGCACCATCCTTTATAGTGGACTTAAACGTTGCTTCCTCTTTTTTTACTTCCAGTTTCCCTAGTTAAGGAGAAGTTTTTGTCCTTGGATCTCCTGCACCTGAAACAGCCCGCATGAAGCATCTCACCTGGTTTATAATCAGTGACTCCCTGTCTGTCTAGAGCGCACTCCCACTCATTCACCCTGGTATTCCCACTGACCAGCCAGCTCTCCTAGGGCAAGGTAGCCATGAGAAAAGGGCTGTGGCTGCGCGGAGGAAGGAGTGGCTTCCTTTCTGGTTACTGAGGAAGCCTTCCCAGAGCAGTTCACATGTGGTTTTGGTCAGGAGTTTCCCAGGAAACTCCAAGAAGAGAAAACACCACGTGCACATGTATGTGAGTCCGTGTGGAAGCGAGTGAGTGTTCTGAAGTGGGTTGTGCCAAGATGGGCCTGTCTTCTGTGGCATGCTGCAGAGTGTGCCGACCTTGTGGTGGACACACCGGAAGGTGATGGCACTAGAAGTCAGAGACGATCTTCATAGTCTGAGGTACGAGGGTCACGGCCTGGACTGGGATCACAGCCAGGGGAGGGGAGAAAATCTCTAAGATTAAAGGAAGACTTAGGGATTAGAGGTCAGACTTGATTCAATTTAGGGTTGGGGGGTAGGGTTTTAAGTGCTGAGTCAGCATGAGGTTGATGCTGTAGAAACGTCCTGGGCTGCTGCAGGGGTAGAGACAGATGGGGTTAGGGTACCAGTGGAATGGATTAGTCCTTTCACCAACCAATCTGGTTTCAGCTATACTGGGTGTTGAAGAGATGTTAGGGGCAGGGCGGAGCAGCTGGATTCCCTGACTTCCATTTACTACATTGTTTCTGTGGAGAAACGGATTTGAATCCCAGACTGACTTTCTAGCACATTTTTGGAGCGTAGCCCACATGTAGTTTGGGATGGGCTGTTCTGAGAGAGACGGTGCGGGGAGCCAGAGCGCAAAGCAACTTCCGTGCCAGTTTTAGTGACCATCACCAGAAGGGCAAGCAAACAACGTTGTGCATCTGAAGAAATGACCACCTGGCTGCATCAAAATAAACTGTGTACTTTTCCACTCCTGTGAAGTGGTTACTACCAATTCCCTACTCTGCAAGAACAGAGAACAACTTTTACAGCGCTTGCTTTGCCTGCCAGTAAGTCCAGAGGCTACCCCTTCCTAGAAAATAATAAAAGTATATGACGACAGGAAATCCCAGCTTCATTATGTGAAAATAAAGCGATGGCAATATGGAAAATGAAAATCAGGTGAAATCAAAGGTCACTGCTTGAAGGAAATACCTTCTGTTGCCTTTAGGTTAAAAAGAAAAATCAGAATACTTGTCACCTGTGCACAGAACAGCCTGTAAAGGAACTGTAATTACACACATTGTTTATAGTTAAGAGCTTCAGCCCTCTCTGGAAAATAGATCTAGGCTTAATCTTATGTTAATTTATACCTAGGGGGTTCTATATACTGCAAAATATGCTGCCTTACCTCAAGGTCAGTCCCTACAGAATCTTTTGGCCCCAAAGCTAATAACTAGGTTAAGTTACATTATAACCCAGGTGAGGTCATGCTGGGCCTGATAAGGAAAGCAAGGAACCTGCACAAAGAAACTGCAGGTCCCAGCCAGCATGGACCTGCATGAGCCAGAGGACTGGGCGAGGAATTCAGCTGAAGAGACGGGTACACAAGGGTGAGGGCAGATATAGGGGGTTAGAGCAGATCAACGTGGAGCAGAATAAGGAACTCACCGTCTGGAGAAGACACGAGGAGGTTAGCAGATGCGCTGCTAGGATGGCTCCTGGAAGCAGGAAAGGGTATCACTGGGACCAACACCCATGATAAATGACCTCAATAAGCAAAATCGTTGACTTAGCCTCAGGCTTTCAGAAGCTTCAGTTCAGAGCCGCCTGCCCCCATTGCTGTGGGCCTAGGGTCTGTCATGGCGGGAGCACTGAAGGAGAAGCTTGTCCACCTCATCTTACAGTCGGTGGAAGCAAAGAGAGAGAGAGAGAAAAGATTCAAGTGCCCATATCCCCTCCAAGGCCAGCCCCGTGACCTAACTTCCTTCCATTAGGCCCCACCTCTTACAATAGTGCCACAGACCAGGGTCTGAGCCTTTAACACACCAGGTGCTCGGGGGCGTTTGAGACCCACACCGTCACGAGTGAAGCCCACGCTGAGTGAGGCAGACACGTGAGGATGTGGAAGAAGGGATTGAAAGGCTCAGGAAGGTGAGCATGCTACTGAGGACATGCCACGTTAAGGACTGTGCCGTGGAAAGGCCATTGACCAAATGGACGCCTTGTTCACCACATAACCAGGAATGCACCTGGGAGAGGGAGTCGGCTTTGGTGCTGTGGTTGGAACTCGTCCCCTGCAAAATTCAGGTGCTGCTCATGTGATTATATGGGTAGGGGCCGGAGAAGGTGATTCAGCCAGGAAGGCTTCTTTCTTTATTATTATTATTTTTTTTTTTTTCGGTACTGGGGGTTGAACCCAGGGCCTCGCGCCTGCATGCTCTGCAAGTGCTGGACCACTGAGCTGAGCCCCCAGCCCATTTTTTTTTTTACTTTTTGAGACAGGGTTTCGCTAAATTACGCAGACTGCGTCTGGTCTCAAACTTGCGATTCTCCTGCCTCAGCCTCCCGAGCCGCTAGGATTACAGGCCTGCGCCACCACGCCCGGAGGAAGGCTTCTTTCTTGCAAATGGGATCCAAGGTCTCAGAAGAGGGCTTCACAGGGCATCTGACTGGCCTGCCCTTCCATGGTCCTCCCTGTGAGGACACAGCCTTCTTCCCTTTAGGAATGGTCACTGGGCAACGGAACCTTCCCACAGCGCCTTCCTCGTGGCCTGTCAGCCTCCAGAACCATGAGAAATGAACATCTGTCTGTTACGTATCACCCAGACTCAGTGATTTCATTGTGTCAACACAGTGACCAAGACAGCTGCCAACAAGTTCTGCAGCGGTTCTGTTCTAGGCCAGGTAGAGACACCATTACAGCACAGGGGCCACTAACAGCTGTGGGGATGTCAGGACTCTGACACAAGAGGTAGAAGGCTTAGTTAAAAGGCAGAAGTAAAGCCAGGCACGATGGCGCACACCTGCAGTCTCAGTGACTAAGGAGGTGGAGGCAGAAGGATCACAAGTTTGAGGCCAGAGGCAGCCCGAGTAACTTGGAGAGACCCTGTCTTGAGATAAAAAATATAAAAAGGGGTCTTGGGGGTACAACTTAGTAGTAGAGTGTTTGCAAAGTATGCACAAAGCCCTGGATTCAGCCCCTCAGTACTGTAATGCATAAATAAATAAAGAATAAAAGGCAGAAAGATGCTATCACCATAATGAATGGCAAGATCAGAGGAATAGCCCTGAGTTACTGAATGGTTAATGGAATACAGCCTCCTCAGGGGCAAAACAGATGGACAATCAACAAGGGCAAACCCAAGCCATACAATCGTGGATAAACAGGAAGCTGAAGGCAGTCACAATACAAAGTCACAATCCTTTTTCAAGTTTCTGAACTGGAGCCTGCTGGCTGAAAGAGCAGGTCTTCCAGAGAAGGAACCCCAAAACACCATGGCAAGGGGACGTGGCAAAGCTTCTCCCAGCTCCCGAGACCAGTGGCCATGGACGCAAGTAGCTGCGCATGAGGGAAAGGAGTTTCTAGATCATTTAAGACCCACTGGGCACCAGGTCTAATTCAAATTCGATACTCATAGATGTGCATCTAGACCATGGGTCCCTTTGTAGAGAGTCAGATGGAGATGAAGCAATAAATGGAGTTCAATTCACAATGGAGCCATGGGCTCTGCAGGACCATTGAGGTGTCTGTGTCGCTAGCCTCTGAGGTGTCACGGGAGTCATATACTCAGCAGAAATCTGCCTTGGTCTTGGTCTGTGGGGTAAGAGCTACTTACCTTAATAGAGAAGAGCAAGAGGAAGGCTCAAAACTGCCCTCTCCTGCCTCTCATCCAAGATACCAAACCCAAAATAACATCTGAGCCACAGAGAAATGGCAGAAATTCGTGAACCCTCCATGACAGGTGGAGATATATGCCATGGGGAACAATAAGTCAGGGAAGGGGACAGGCAGTGGTTGGGACAGAGCTGCAACTTTAAATGCAGAGTTAGGAAGGACTCACTGAGAAGGGGACAGCTGAGCAAAGACGTGAAGAATGTCAAGTAAATTCAAGGCCGAAGACAGTAGCTCTGTGATAGAGCAATTGCCTGGCCTGCACCACGCCCTGGGTTCCACCCCCAGCATGCTCACACCCACAATCAAGACTGATTCCAAGGCTTTTGTTTTCCTGGTCTGAATAATGGCATCTTTACTTAGTGAGATTTGGAGGAGAAAGGACAGGGTATCAAAGAGTCGCCAAATACAGATGTCAGAAGCTGAAGGGAGCGGCTGGGCTAGAGATACAAATGTTAGGAGATGCCAACATATGCTATGGATGGGTTTAAAGCCAGGAGACTGGATGACACTGGAGGGGTGGATGCAAGGGTGATCGATCCCCTTCCTGTCTGTCATAAAAGGTCATGGCTGGTGCTCCTATACCAAATGACAAGTCAACAGGAGACTAGCATGATGAATTTATCTGATCATAGTTGTATGTGGCATGGGAGCCTTCAGACTGACAACCCGAAGATCCAGAGTAAATTATGCATTTGCATGTTTAGGTTCAATGTTGTTGTTGTTGTTGTTGTTAGGTGCCATTGAGTCAGCATCCGACTCATAGCAACCCTCATAGGGTTTTCAATGTCTGACTGTTCTGGGATTGCCTTGGGAGTGGATTGCCAGGCCCGTCTCCCATTTTTGTGGTGCTGTGAATTGAACTTGGGCCCTCAGAGACTGCAGCGCAGGGCTCTAGCCACTGAACTAAATCCCAGCCCTAGGTTCAGTGTAGCAGAGCCAAAAAGATAATGTAGCAGTACAAAAAGATAATTGCACGAAAGGGTCTGAGCTCCCGGAAGCAGACCAAGTCAGGAAAGGCAGCAAGGCCTATCTGTTCAGATTCTTCTTGGCCTCTCTGGGCAGCATTCCTCCCTCAAGGGTGTGGGCAGGACCTTTTCTGAAACAAGGGTCTTTTGATCTACCATCAGACAAGACAGGTGAGAGAACTTTATGGCTAGCTCCGAGACAGAAAGTGGGGATTAGAACAATGTTTTTAGGCTTTACGGCTTGCTCCGAGGAAAGGGGGTTCTAGTTTCTATGACCTACCTCAGGGAAGAAAAATTCTAGTTTCTGTGGTTCTCCTTGGAGAGAAAAGTGAGCAGGAGAAAGGAGGGCAAAGTGTGAGTGAGAAACCTTGCTTCTGAGGCCCTCAGCTGAGGGCATCATTTTTTGAGCCCCCAACATGCCAAGAGGAGATTGTGTATGTGTTGAGGGGTTTGAACCTTGAGCCCCGGGAAATGAGAGAAATGGGGCTGTGACCCAAAAGAGTTAGCAGAACATTTTTCACATTGCCAGAAACAACATGCTTGTTTGTGATGGAAGTGTGCCTACAAAGATGGGGAAAGATGATGCAGAGGGGAGAGGGGGAATTGGGGAAAGAGGAAATCCATGCAGCGTCCTTGTGGCTGAGAGAAGGGGATGGAGCATGCCAGAAGAGGTGTCAGTCTTAGGAGTGAGGACCTTTCATGCACAAGAACTCAAGGAAAGGCAGAGCCCCAGGTGCAGGCAGGTGGGTCCTGGGGCCAGCAAGAGAATGGGACCATTGCTGACTGCTTCCAGGCATTCCGTGAAAGACAAGGAAGGTTATCAGCCAAGAGCGGAGATGGTTAGGTTTCATCCTCTGTGGGCTATGGAACCTCAGAGCCGGGGTATAAAATGTTCAGATATGGACCTCGTGACGGAGACTCAAAGGAGTCAAGGAGGAGAGACGGTTGGGACAACCCAGACAGGAGGTGCTGGTGTGTCTTGATAATATTTGTGCAACAGAAAGATGTGGTATAGAGCCTAGTGGGAGATGGGGTTAACAGACAGAGTCAAGCTTCCCTTCCACCTCCTTACTTTTATTCACTTGTCCATATCATAATCTGTACTTGTTTGTAGGGACCCAGTGTTCCTCACTAGAATAAGAAAGAATGTGAGATATGTTTGGACAGAGACATCGTCTGGTTCATTGTCACAGCCTTCAAATCTAGAAATAGTGCCTGGCACCTGTTGGGGCTGGGGTGTAACAGCGCTTACTTAGCATGCACAAGACCATGATTTTTATCCACAGCATGGGGGAGGGGTGGGGAAGAGGTTGTGCAAATTACATGTTGAAAAATGATCTGATGCAAGGGACAGGTTAGAGACAAGAGTCTAAGATCACTTTGGACTTCTGGCTTGGAAAATGGTGGTATGTAAACATGGCAAATTCTGGATACCCTTTGGCCACATTGAAATTAGAAGTAGCAGAACTTGGAGCAGTCATGAATCTCTACAGCCTTGTGTATGCAGCTGCCTTCCCTTTTCCTACTCCACATTCTCCCAGGCATTATTCTAATTAATTTTGATGCAGTAACACATTTAATACCATAAGGGGAAAAAAATCCCTGATTTAGGTATAATTTCTTTTTTCTCTTTTTATTTTGCAAATAATAAAAACAGGTTGACTGGCAGAGATGTGATTTAAGTCTGGGCAATCTAGTTGAAGAGCAGAAGCTCTTAATGTTGTACTTGTTATCTTTAGGCCAGTGCTGAATGTCTCTCAATCTAGCTCTAAGGCTAATATGTTATCTTTTGCTAAATAATTACCTCCAAATTGTGGCCTAAAACAATAAATATTTATTATTTCCTACAGTTTCTACAGATAAAGAAACAGAGAGTGGCTTAGCTGGATGGTTCAGCCTCAGCACTTCTCATGAAGTTACTTTCAAGATGACATCTGGGATACTGTCCCATGAAGGATTGCCTGGGGCTGGAGGATCTGCTTCGAAGGCAGCTCATTCATATGCCTACCAAGTCAGTGCTGGCTGTTACCAAGAGACCTCAGTTCCCTGCCATCTAGAGTTCTCCATGGAGCTGCTTGAGTGTCCTCACATCATGGCAACCAGCTTTCACAAAATGAGTGATCCAAGAGAGAGCAAGGCGAAGCAAACACTATCATTTAATATCTTGCCTTGGAAAATACACACCATTATTTCTGCCATATCCTGAGGGTTACACAGGTCAGCCCATTCAGCGTGGGAGAGAACTCCAGAGAGACCCAATCCTGGAGGTGAGACTCATCTCCAAGCCTGGCTACCATACCATGTTACCCTGGGATCATGCCTATTTTGATTTCCATAGGGAGAGCATCCACATTTTAACTTGGATTCTTGGTTGAAACTTATTTCTTCTCCTGCATTCTCTATTCTTCTTCCAGTCACCAAGACTAGGAATCTAAACCATCTTTCCCTCAAACTATTCTCTTTTCTTCTGCTCAAGTCTGTATCAAGTGGCTTGCTAAATTCTGTCAACTTTATAATTTACATGTATCTTTGAATCTGAATGACATTCTGAAGGTCATATGTGCTATAGACTAAATCATATCCCCTCCAGATTCTGTATGTGAAGTTCTGTCCCTCAATGTTACCGTACTCCGTGACAGGGTATTATAGTTTGGATCCGGAATGTCCCCCAGGGTCTCATGTGCTGGTCCTCAGTGCAGCAATGTTCAGAAGTGGGATGTTTGGGAGGGGACTGGATCTAAGAGTTCTAACCCCTCAGGGCACTAATCCACTGATGAATTAATGGACTCATAGCATAATGGGCAGTGGGAGGTGGTGGAGGCTTTGGGAGGTAGGCCTAGTTGGAGGAATAAGGTCACTGGGTGATGTGCTCTTGGGGGATGTTTTGGGACCCTGGCCCCTTACTGTCTCCTCTTCTTAGCTTTGTTCTACTGCACGCTTGCACCATAATGTTCTGACTCTCCACAGGCCCAGAAGCAAAGGAGCCAGTGACCATGGTCTGAAACCTCTGAAACCATTAGCCAAAAGAAATGTCTCCTTTTAATTGGTTAGCAATTACATTTTATTTCAGCAATAGAAAGGGGACAAAAACATGGGGCCTCCAAGGAATTTAACGTTTTAATGAGATCGCAAGGGGTGGGGACCTGATGTGATAGGGTTAGTTGGCCTTATAAGAAGAGACACCAGAAGGTGAGTCACCATGCTCTCTCCTTCCCACGTGAGGATACAAGGAGAAGGCAACTGTCTGCAAATCAGGAAGGGAGTTCTCAACAGAAACTAACCATGGTGGCACTGCGATCCTGGACTTCCCGCAACTAGAACTGTTGTTGGGTGCCATTGAGTTGCACTCAACTCATAGCAACCCTCATAGGGTTTTCAATGGCTGACTGTTTCAGGATTGCTTCAGGAGTGGATTACCAAATACTTCTCCCATTTTTGCAGTGCTGGGGATCGAACCTGGGTCCCCAGAGAGTGCAGAGCAGCACTCTACCCACTGAGCTAAACCCCAGCCCACTAGAATTGCAAGGAAAAAATTGCTTAAGTTACTTAGTCTTATGGTATATATTTTGTTATAGCAGCCACAGCAGATTAATACATTATGGAATCAGAAAAATCTATTTTATAGTCATTATTGGTCTATATAGTGAGTCTAGGCCTACTGTGGTTACACAGTAAGACCCTGTCTCAAAAAGAAAAAGAGAAAGAAACAGAAAACACAAATGATTTTGGTGTTAGTCCTTCCCTGTAAGGTCTGAGTTTGATTGCCAGCTTCATGGCCATCATCATCATAATAGCCTCCTGTCCTTGTCTCCTCTCAAGATTGGCAAGTGTTAGTCAAATCTGTTATTTGTTGGTTAATCACACCCGTCAGACTCCGTTATTTTCTGAGTTTCTTGTCATAGCTTCCCCCATAGCTTGGATCCCATGTCCTCATAAAGCCTGGGTGCCTATCTATCCCAGAAGCCTTCCTTCTCCTCTAACCCTGTGATGTCCAACACTGAAGACTGTTTGACATGGAGGGACACCCAGACTTTTCACTACGATTACAAGCATTATCTTTGGTACTGCTCAGAAATGAATATATAAAATTACTTTATGTATGTATAATTGCTATATGTCCATGGTTTTATAAATGTATAATTATCATATGCACATGATACATATATAACATGAAATCTATATGTATAATTCAAATACATAATGTACAAAATAAATAATACACACAGTATACTATTTTATTTAATATAGGAGAAGCTACCACCTTCCTTTACAAATGTCAATTAGTGGGCAAAATGTATTAAATTAATTAACTTATTTATTTATAGTTCTGGAGACAGAGTCTCCCTGTGTAGGCCAGGCTGGTCTCAAACTCGAAGTCCTCCTGCCTCAGCCTCCCAAGAGGTGAGATTACAGGTATGTGCCCATGTCTGGCTAGCAAAATGTATTTTTAAAAATGAGGACCAGGGGCTGGGGATGTTGCTCAGTGGTAGAGTGCTTGTCTAACATATGCAAGGCCCTCAGTTCGATCCCCAGCACTGCACCATCAATCAATCATCAATCAATCAATCAATAAATATAAAAATAACAAAAAATGAGGGACCAGAGGAAGTATTAGAAAATTGACTCCTTTCGTGGCAAAGAGTTGAGAATATACTGATATTCAATACAGAATGTTAGATATCTACCATCCTTTTTGAAACAAGATGGAAGATTAATACCATAAGTACAAGAAATAGTGGTATCCAAAAAAGGCATCTAACTGGATTTTAATGGAAAATCAAAATTTCATAGAAAAGAATGAATTTTATTTGGAAAACACAATGAAGTTATAAAAAAGTATATTTTATTTTAATTTTAGTTCCAATAAATCAAATATTGACTATTTTATTGATAACACTTTTCTGATATCCTCTTCATCATGTTAGACCTATAAAATGATAAAAATGTGAATGAGTATCATGGATTTTTTTTAAATATCTCTGTGAAACTTTGCTAAGGAAATAAACGGACTGAGTTTTAGCTCAGTTGGTACAGCACCTGCTCTACACTTTCTGAGGACCCAGGTTTGATCCCCAGCACCACAAAAATGGGAGAAGGACATGGCAATCCATTTCCGAAGCAATCCTGAAACAATCAGCCATTGAAAACCTTATGAGGGTCGCTATGAGTTGGACCTGAGGGCCACTAACCACAACACAAGGAGAGTCTCCTTTGAAGTACTTATTTTGTCACTATTCACACGGATTTTTTCCTCCAGTTTTTTAGGTACTCTTTCCTGGCAAGAGCCCTGCTTATCAAAGATTTTGCCATCTCCATCATTATTTTCATCAACTTTACTTAATCCTGACAGGATTTGCAATTTTCACTTAGAAATCAATTTGCAGTGACAAAAAGATGGGTTAGCAGGCAAAGATGAAGACCTAGAAAAGTGAGGAGGAGAATCCTTTACATTACAGCTTCACGCCATGCCTTTAAGTGCAATGAGTTGATATCTATAGCTGTGATCACCAGGACCCTCCTCCAGGCAGAAGGAAACTTCTAGCACTTACTCAAACTCTCATTTTTGCCAGGTGCGGTGGTGCACACCAGTAATCCCAGTGACTCAGGAGGCAGAGGCAGGAGGATCGCAAGTTCAAGACTAGAGGCAGTCTGCATAATTTAGGGAGACTCCGTCCTTAAAAAGTGCAAAACGGGGCTGAGGATGCAGCTCAGTGGTCGGGCACTTGCAAAGCGTGGTAGCGTGAGGTCCTGGGTTCAACACCCAGTACTGCAAAACAAACAAACAAACAAACAAAAACCTCTCTTGTTTTTATTACTAAGCGTTAGAGAATGGAAGGAGTAATCCCAGATTACTGACAAATAAGGAGCAGTTCAGAGTAAATTCAGATCCACGTTCTGTCCTATGTAATCACAGAGGGAAAAAAGGAGTTGCTGCTGCCAAAATGTATTCTCTCAGAACTTCCTTACCTGAAGGAACTCTGAGGGAAGCAGGCCAAGTCATACCCCAACCAGTGCAGTCCTCCCCATGCAAGGTGAGGCTGAGGCAGATGGAGCAGGAAGCTGCACTGAGCACATGTGCATTAAATCCCTGATCACTGGGTTTGAATAGGGCTGACACACAAAACAGTTTTTAGCTAATCCGGCAAACTGCTGTTTCAAAAGCAACGTTTGAGGGTGCATCACTGAAATAAAAACATGACCAGCTCACCTATCACCTAACAGGAAGCGAACAGAGAGGACTCCACTGACCTGTTTAGGGCATCTAATCCCCCAAGCTAGCCTGCAAGCCTGAACCTGAAGCCCAGCTCCACCTCCTTGGCTTGGTGTCCAGAACATCTTTAGGGAGAGGCTGGTCTTAGGCAAGTCTGATAACACTTTTCATTGCCTCCTGGCTTCTTGATCCCTGGAGCAAGACACATGGAAGTGAATGAGAAAGCAAGTTTACACAGGGGCAGTTGGGTAATGAAAGTATAAAAGGGTTTTTGTTTTGTTTTGGTTTCTTTCCAACTGAGCACTAAGATGTGCTTTGGAATTAAGCCTAATTCATAGAGGGAATATTAAAACCCAACTCGGTCCTAGTTGTAGGGAAAGGTCTAACAAATCCATTTAGTCATTTCTGAGAATTCAGAATTATATGGCCTGACCTGAATAATTCACTACTGGTTTTTTTTAGGCTCCAGAGGAATTTGACTCTCAAAGTAAGCTCTAATGACAAGGAACTTAGAAGATAAGTTGTGCCTTGCATCTATGTGACCTCCACCCAGAGGAATCTTTCTAATATCCTAAATCAGGTCATGTAACTCTCTTGCTTAAGACATTTCAATGGTTCTTCTTTGCTTTAAGATAAAAATGTGGGGGCTTATGGGGGTAGCAGTGGAGGGTGCTTAGCATGCTGATGTGCGAGGCATCCCTGGGTTCACTCCCTAACATACACACATACCATGCACAAGGATAAAAATCTATAGCACTAACATTTTATAACTGGGGAGTTCTTTTGTAATCCGGCCTTAACTATCCCGTCAAGCATCACCTCTCCAGCTGGCCTGTACTATTTCCAGCTTCCTCCCTGGTACTTACTCCCATCCTCCCTCTGATCTCTAACTGCATCGTCTCTCCCCCAGCCTCCTCTGCCTGGCCATGTCCAGATTCTTCACAGGAGCCTGTGCCCAGGGCCCTCAGCAGCTCTGCCATTGCGGCACGTCCCACCGCCGACCACGTGTGGGTCTGCAGTGGGCTTCTGGGTTACCTTGCCATTCAGTCCTCAGTCCCTGGAACTCAGGGGATCCTCAGCAGCTATTGGGTGAATCAGACTGAATCTGGAAGGAAGAAGGAAAGATGCTAACGCTAATGAGGACCGGTCAGTGCTAGGCACAAAGACAATCTAGAGAAATCATTTTCTTAACCAGCAAACAGCTGTGAAAGGAAGGGGTCATCAATTCCATTTTGTGGATAAGGAAACTCAGCCTCTGAAATTCAGTACTTGTCAAGGTACAGGACGGGAAGGAGTACGAAATCGTGTCAGGCGGCTACAATGGCCCTCGCCGCAGCGGAGAGGCGCGAGCCCCTTCCCGCGCTGTCCAGGTCCCTACCGGCGGTAGTGCGCAGGCCCGAGTCTGGTCCTGCCCCTCCTCGTTGGCGCCCCGCCCCCTCCTTGCTGGGGCCCCGCCCGCTCCGCGTCCCGCCGCGGGGAGAAAGCTGCTTGGCGCCGGCCGGGCACTGAGGGTCCTGCGGGCATTCTGGCGATGTGGGAAACGACAGCCCTCGTTCCAGGCAGCCCAGAGGCGAGGGAAGCAAGAATGTGGAGCGGTGCTCCGGGCGGAGGGGGCGCCCGCACATCTGGGGCCCCGCCCTGCACATGCCCCTCGGGCCCGTGCTGGACGTCCGTCCCTCAGACCCCTAGCCTGAGCGGGCTGCCGCGGAGCTCCGACCTGTCGCAAGTTGATCTTGCCTTTCTAAAGCCTCTCCCTGGCCTGTCTGGATCTCGCCTGTCTCTGCCTCTCCCGGGCCTGTCTCGATCCTGCCTGTTTGTTTCTGCTTCCCCCGGGCCTGTCTGGATCCTGCCTGTTTCTGCCTCTCCCCAGCCTGTCGTGGCCACCAGGCGAGCAGCGTCTCAGTCCTTCACGTGGCAGTGGGCGCAGACGGGCCAGGAGGGCCTGTGCCTTGGAGCTGCCAGGACGGAGCTTTTGAAGCTCCTAGGTTTACTGGAGGGCTGGGATTTAGCTCAGTGGGTAGAGCGCTGCGCTGCAGTCTCTGAGGCCCCGAGTTCAATTCCCAGCACCGCAAAAATGGGAGAAGGGCCTGGCAATCCACTCCCAAGGCAACCCTGAAGCACTCAGCCATTGAAAACCCTATGAGGGTCGCTATGAGTCGGATACCGACTCAACGGCACCTAACAACAACAACAGGTTTACTGGAACTGCAGCCCGGGCTGCATCTTTTCCAGGCCAGGAATCTGGGGCTTCCCTGGGGAGCAGCTTTCCTTCCGGGCTAAAACATATGTCAAAAAACGTCTTGAGCAATGGCATGGAAGCTGTGTCTGTGCCTCACTCCTTCTCACTGGCTTCTGAGTGGACACTGACCTGGCACCAGGTGAGGCCGGTGCCTGCCCTGTGTGGCGCAAGCCCATGGGCCGATTCCAGATCTCATCAGACGTGCTCCTGGGCATTTTAGACCCCAAGGCCTTGATTCTGTGTCAGCTCTGCTCCAAGACACCCTGCACATCCGCCTTGGACAGAGAGTCACCCGTGTTTAACTTGCTGTTGGTCTGTCTGTCTCCCCGTCGTCCTCTCCCTCATGTTTCTGCACTGTACCTGCCACACAGGAGCTGGCTGTGAAGTAATGGACAGAAACTTCCCAAGCGAAGCCTGGGCTACATAGCAAGTTCCAGGACATGGGCAACTTAATGTGACCCTGTCCCCCAAATAAACAAACAAACAGGAACAAAAGAATCCAGCTAGCTTCTCAGGCAGTGGAGACAAGCAAGTAGCACTTTCTTAATTTGATCTTCAGATAGATTTTGAGGCAAAAACCTGCAAAGTACTGCATTTTGCGTCTACAGTCCCCTTTCCCTCATTTGTCACCCATACATGTAGATATAATTTACTCTGGAAATGATATGTTAAATTGTTTATATTCAATTAAGAGATTTTTATCTTTATCTACTCTCCTCCAATTAGTTTCATGCAGAATAAGTATTGAGTAATATAGGAATTTGGGGATAGTTTTAACTATCAAAGAGGTATGAGTATCATTTTTCAAAGGAAGGAATTCGTGCTTAACCTCACTTCTTGACACTGAGTTACAGGTGATTTTTAAATTTTGATTTAAATATTCAAATGAATATTCCCTTTTCTTATTATGTGATTATTTAAGAATGCTTCCTGCCATTGCTCGAGACATTTTTTGACATGTTTTAGGCCAGGAGGAAAGCAGACTTGTTTATCATAACACCTCAAATACTCCAGAATTCTGAAGGCTACATGGACAGCCATGTCCAGTGCTCCTTAGGGTCCCCTCTCTGCACACTCACTCAATGTTTTTTTTTGTTTTGTTTTGTTTTTGTTTGTCTGTCTGTTTTGCAGTAGTAGAAATTGAACCCAGGGCCTTGTGCTAGGTAAGCACTCTACCACTGGCCTACAAGGCAGGTCTTGTTGTGCAGGCTGCCTCTGGCCTCAAATTTGTGATCCTCCTGCCTCAGCCACCTGAGTCACTGCGATTACAGGCATTTGCCCTTCTAGGTTTTTTTAAATTCACAAGTAATGTTCTTTCAGTATGAACCAACTAAAACGTCTCGGTTTTCTGCAACACAAAGAAACATGGTTTACTGACCTTATTGAACCAGAGGAAACACAGTGTGTCATTTAACACTAATTCCAGATTTGGCTAAATTTCTAGAATGAACAATGCCTTTGACTAAACAACATCTCTTGTGGGAAGGAGTCCTGCAAAGCTTCCTTTGCTCAGCTGAAAACAGAACAGGCCAAAGTTAAAATTATATTCCCTGGGATTCTACAGGTTATTAACATATTTGGCTAAATGGCTGAATACACTTAACTGAAAGTCACAATATTTTCAGACACAACATTTGGGAATGAGCTCATTGCTGTTCACCTGTTTCCTGAACAGACAGTATACCTCCCTCACAGGCTCCCATGGCAGGGGGCTGGAGACTGCAAAATCATAGCATGAAGGACACGATTTCTTGGAGGAGCAGTTTTGCTGAATGGTGATGGGGTAAAACATTTTTGTATTAAAAACCACATTATGAATAGATATGAATAAGATGAGATGTTTGTTTACATTTTTAAAATAAAATTGTTTTGAAGAAAACAATTTTTTTAGCCGGGCGTGGTGGCGCACGCCTGTAATCCCAGCAGCTCGGGAGGCAGAGGCAGGAGGATCGCAAGTTCGAGACCAGAGGTAGTCTTTGTAACTTAGTGAGACCCTGTCTCTAAAAGTAAAAATTGGGCTGGGGGTGCAGCTCAGTGGTCCAGCACTTGCAGAGGATGCAGGCTCGAGGCCCTGGGTTCAACCCCCAGTACGGGGGGGGGGGGGGAGAAAACAATTTTTGCTGTGTAAACATCGTTTCTCTCGCGCCCCCTAGATCTGTTCACTTTCCTTCAGGATTATCTGAGGAAAGTTTGAGGTATTCTAACCTAAAGTGCTAACATTAGCCAGAGTTCACTAAATGACCTGGAGGAAAGCTTGTTAACCTTTGCCTTCCCTGTGCTTTGCTCTTTATCATTTTAGTCTCCCTTCATCCTCCTCTTCCCTGCCCAGGTTTACTACCTCCAAAAGGAACTCTACTGAAGCTTATGTTACCTGTAACAATTCACCTTCTGACGTCATAAATGAAATATCAAGCACAGGCTGGCGAATACCACACATTCTCGCTTATATGTGGAAGTTAAAAAAGTTGATCTCTTGAGTTGAGGATGTAGCTCAGTGGCAGAGATCTCATGTGAGGCACTAACACAAAATAATAGTAAAAAAATTAAAAGTAGAAGAAAAGCTGATCTCATAGAAATAGAGACAAAAATAATGGTTACAAGAGTCTGGGAAGGCTGATGGTGGAGGAAGATGGTTAACAAATACAGAGGTGCAGTTGGATAGGAGGAATAACATTTTTGTTTCTTTTCCTTTTATTTACTTTTTTTTTTTTTTTTCAGTGCTGGGAATCAAACTGTGGGCTTCACAGAATAATTTCTAATGTTCTTTTTTTTTTTTTTTTTTTTTTTTTTTTTTGCGGTACTGGGTGTTGGACCCAGGGCCTTGCGCTTGCATGCTCTGCAAGTGCTGGTTTGAGACACGGTCTCGCTAAATTATGTAGACTGCCTCTGGTCTCGAACTTGTGATCCTTCTGCCTCCGCCTCCCAAACTGCTGGGATAACAGGCATGCGCCACTGCGCCCAGCACTCTAGTGTTCTATAGCACAGAAGGGTAACCATGGTTGACAATAATTATCTATTTCAAAATAGTAGACAAGATTTTGAATGTCCCCAACACAAAGAAATGATCATACTATGACATAACGGATATGCCATTTACCCTGATGTGATCATTACACACTGTATACATGGATGAAAATATCATATTATGTCAAAAAATATGTACAATTTTTGCATGGCAAATAAAAATTTTTAAATGGTTTTTTAAAGAGGTTGCATCAGCTGGGTGCGGTGGCACACACCTGTAATCCCAGAGGCTCAGGAGGCAGAGGCAAGAGGATCACAAGTTCAAGACCAGAGGCAGTCTGCATAACTTAGCAAGACCCTCTCTCAAAAAAAAAAAGGGTGGGGCTGGGTGTGCAACTCAGTGGTCCAGCACTTGCAAAGCATGCAAGTGCAAGGCCCTAGGTTCAATCCCCAGTACCGCAAAATAAATAAATAAATAAATAAATAAATAAATAAATAAGTAAAAAATAAAAAAGGTTGCCTCCTCCTTTAGGCTACAGTTCAGGGCTGAAATAAGGGTGCCAATCTGGTATGAACCCTTTCTTTTTTATGAATTGTCTGCAAATACTTAAGAATTGTGCATGAGGCCCATGGTGTTAGACCATGCTGGTTTCCTCATATTGGGGTCCCTTTCCTGAGAATGCTAGTTCTCAGCATACACACCAGTTTCTCCTGTCCTGCATCCATACCTGTGACTCCCGTCTATTCCCATCACTCTACTCCCTCTGCGGTTACCCCTTCTGGTTTTTTCTATGGACGTCCAGCGGCTTCTGCTTTCCAATGGAGATGAGGTAAAGGCAGGAGCTCCTTTCTGCAAAAACTGGATATGCCACCACTGTATCTCCTACATGGCTAGAGGTAAGCATTGTTGATGGTGCCATTTTAGGTAATTTATAAGCTTTGTGTCTTTCATTTGTTTCCATTATTTCAGCTCCTCCAGCTCTTGCACAATGTTTGAATGAAATCTCCAAAATGAAACTTTCAAAAACAACAACAACAAAAGGAAGCAAACAAACAAACCAGAAGAGGACCATGCCCTAAAATGAAATGCTTGGAAAATGGAGATAACATTTGAATAATAGCCTAAAGTGATACCAAACCAAGCCACTCATGCTTCTGAACTTCATTGACCTGATGAACTCACCCTTCCACCAAACTTACAATATACTCCTGGGTCCACAGTGGGGGTCCTGAGGTGTTCACTTACTCGCAACAACGTGCCTCCTTAATCAACTGTGAATATTCTGAAGCAATTGTAAAAACCAACTGAGAGGTGTTTCAGCCAAGTCTGAGCTGTCATTGCCAGCAATGCAGAGTGGGTCAGCCTGGGGTCTGCCTCGGCTTACCCATGCTAATTGAAGTGGAGATGCCAGAAATTCCTTGGTATAATGTAAAAGGAACAATTCAAAGGCATAGGGAAATAGGAATGCTAGAGTGGATTCTGAATAGATGGAACTGCTCATTCAACTTCTGTGTTCCTGAAAGAGCATAAAGACACTGTTCACCAAGACCTTGAGAACCACTGGGAAGAAAAGCACTGGCATCTTTGAATATCACTGTAGTATTGTGGGGAAAACCCCAGTTGAAATGTGTGCTCTGATTTCTAGACCCAGGGATCCCAGAGTGTGTGTCCTTACAAATTCAGGCAACAAGGTCTGAGTTGTTTTCAGATAGGCCTCACCCACAGGACCTGCCAGGGGCTGATCTGTTATGAGTTCCCTACAAACAAATTATAAGACAGACCATGAAGGGCTTATTCTATGGAATAAGAAAAACCAAAAGAACCAGAAAATCTCTAGGGTTGGTGAATGGAGGACCAGCTTGAGTCTGCCTGATGGTGATTTATAGATTCACAGCCAACTGGACTTGGAGACCAGTAAACAGCAGATGACCAAGATGACTTAGCAAGATGACGCTTAACGGCCTCCCAAAAGGGAAAGTAAACCCCACAGAGTCACAGGATCCCAAGGCCACATGATGTCTCCAAGGGTCCAGAGGTCTGGAGTCAGTTGTGACATTGTCTCCTAAGTAAAAGTCACAATGACTGAAACTCTGACTATAAAAAGTTCCCATCAGCTGGGTGTGGTGACCCACACCTGTAACCCCAGAAGCTCGGGAGGTGGAAGCAGAAGGCAGGGGGATTGCAAGTTTGAGACCAGAGGCAGCCTGCGTAATTTAGCAAGACCCTGTCTCAAAAAGTAAAAAAATGGGCTGGGGGTGCAGCTCAATCGTCCAGCACTTGCAGAGCATGCAAGCCCCAGGCCCTGGGTTCAACCCCCAGTACTGCAGGAAAAAAAAAAAAAAAAAAAAAAAAGTTCCCATCAACATAATATGTTAAGCAAAGTTAAAAGACTAATGTCAAAGTAGAAAACTCTTCTACATTTTGCATCATGAACAGGGCTAAACTCCCATAAGGACTTCCTTTCTATTCATGAGAAAGAAATTCCAGCAACACAATAGTAAAATGTGAAAATGACCAGAATGAGCAATTCATAGTAAAAGAATACAAATTAGCCTTAACTATATAAAAGATGCTCAACTTGACTCATCATAAGTGACATGCAAATTAAAATTATGAGACTATTTCTTACTGATCAAATTGGCAAAATTTCAAAACTGAGATACCACACTGTTGGCAAGGTTGTGGGAAAATTGGCACTGTCAAATTACTGGGAGAAATACAAAACTGGAATAGTCTCTCTGCTCTAAAATTTGTCTGCATTCATCATATTCGATAAACTCATCAGAAAGTACAAAAGCATGTACCTTTAATTCAGCATTTTTGCTTTTGGAACTCTACCCTAGAGATATATTGCACCTGTACAAAATGATATATACACATACCAAGATTTTTATTGCAGCATTGTTTGAAATGAAAAAAGTTTGGAAGCTAGATGTGGTGGTGTGTGCCTGCAATCCCAGCAACTCAGGAGGTGGAGGCAGGAGGATTGCAGGTTCAAGGCCCCAGGCAGCCTGTATAGCTCAGAGAGACCCTGTCTCAAGATAAAAAATAAAAAATGGGCTAGACGTGCAGCCCAGTGGTAGAGCACTTACAAAGTATGTGTGAGGCCCTGGGTTCCACTTCTAAGTACTGCAAAAAAAAAAAAAAAAAAAAGAGAGAGAAAGAAAAAAGAAAAAAGGAAAGAGAAAAGAAAATAGGAAGCAGTTAAATATATGATAGTATATTTACATGACAAATACTGTACCACTGTTTCTTCATATGTTGTTGTTTTTAGGTGCTATCAAGTTGGATATGACTCTTAGCGACCTTGTGTACAACAGAAAAAAACACTCCCCAACACTGTGCCATGCCCAGCACTAACTATGTCACTGCTTCTCTGCTATTCACAGGGTTGTCAATGGCTGATTGTTTCAGGAATGGGCTCCCAGGTCCTTCTTCCATTTTTGTGGTGCTGGGGATTGAACCCAGAGCCTCAGAGAGCGCAGAACAGCACTCTACCAACTAAGCTTAACCCCAATACAGAAAACATGTAGGTTATACCATTAGGTGAAAGAGTAAAGTGCAGGCAGTGTAGAAAATATGTCATTATTTGTGTAAGAAAGGTGAAAGAGATGTCAATGTTTGTTTATATTTGCTTGTATTTCTATAAAGAAACTTCAAAAAGATACTGAGGATGCCTGTATTTGGAGAAGAGGATGTGGGGTGGGGAGGGAGGGAAAGAAAGAGAGAGAAAGACAGACAAGGATTAAAGGGGCAGCGGTCAGGCAAAGATCAGTGGCCCTTTGAATATTGGAGACACCATTTAAATGTGGAGCTTGCTCTCCAGTCCATTTGCATTGATTATATTAATGAGGTTATTGGTTTGGTTGCTAAACAGATACTCAAATTATCAATGCCTGAAACAAGTTGGAAAAGTATTTCCGTCTTACAAGGCAGTCCAGTGGTGAGTAGCCCAAGCCTGGCCTGGCAGGTCTGCTCCAGAGAGCACCCAGGATCCAAGCATTACCTGCACAAAATCCCGGGATGCTATTCTTGTTCACATGGTCTACTAGCATGGTACGCTGTTAAGTCACACGCTCATCTAAAATTCTGTTTTAAGTTTTCAATTCAGTTTTAAAATACTTTGGAAAAAAAGAGAAAAATGAATATTTTGGAACCACCCACGGCAATCTCCACCTCGCTGAGTGATTGGAAAGACTATCTACAATAAGGGAGCCCAGAGCATCAGAGGGATCCAACCGGTTTAGGGTGGAGTGTGAGACAGCTCTGCCTCTTGGTTCTTCTAAGCCAGGGGATCTAATTGTTCTCTGAGTGTCTGTGGCCCACCAGGAATCTGGGGAAAAGATGGATTCTTTCCAACAAGTAACTGTTTGTTTGAGAAACGGACCTTGTTTTACCACTGGGCACTGGCAGCAGATAAATGCTATATCAAAGAACACTGAGAACATGAGCGATTTGAGCTGTCCATCAGCCAGTGGGTGCCATTGATCTTTAAGCCATATAGTTGGGCATGCCCCGTAAGATTCCATCATTAAAAGGAAGTAGCATCTACCAAACCAGCATGAGCAGGTTTGAAGCCACAAGCAAGTTACACAGACAGATGAGTCATACTCCCTGTCCCTAAAGACCCTAAAGACCCCTTGTTGTTGTTGTTGTTAGGTGCCAGTTGAGTCGGTATCCGACTCATAGTGACCCTCACAGGGTTTTCAATGGCTGACAGTTTTGTGATTGCCTTGGGAGTGGGTTTCCAGGCCCGTCTCCCATTTTTGCAGTACTGGGAATTGAACTCAGGACCTCAGAGACTACAGTGCAGCGCTCTACCAACTGAGCTAAATCCCAGCCCAAAAGACCCCTTAGGGTCTTTAAAAAACAAAGTTCATGGGACTGGGGATGTAGCTCACTTGTGGAGCACTTGCTCAGCATGTGTAGGGCCCTGGGTTTGATCTTCAGCTAAAAAAAGAAAAAAGAAATAAAAAAAAAAAAAAAAAAAAGAAAAGTAAAAGAAAAGTTCACAAAGACTTGGCATTGAACCAGTGCAACAAGGCAGTTCAGGCTTTCAATGTTGGAGAAAATTTAACTCCCACCCAAAAATTGAAGACTTAAATCATAATTTGTTTTAGATTTTAAAATCTGGGGGGCTTTTAATGCCATTGGGCTTTATAGTGTGCAAGGGGATTTAGGCTTTTAGAGTCCTCATTTAGACTTTAATTTTGTTGCTGTGGTTGTTAGTTGTCATTGAGTCCGTGTTCAATTCATAGCGACCCTACATAGGACAGATGAAACACTATTGTTAGTGCTTCTCTGCTGTTCATAGGGTTTTCAATGGCTGATGATTGATTTTTCAGAGTGGGTTTCCAGGTCCTTCTCCCAAGCCTACAGCACCTGGTGTTCCCAGGCAGTCTCCCATCCAAGTACTAACCAGGCCTGACCCTGCTTAGCTTCTGAGATATGACAAGCTCAGAGGCCACAGTGGTATGGCTGAAGGCTGACTTTAATTTTTCCCTGAGGATTTTATATTGGGAAGTGTTTAAACAGTTTGGGCCTTTTGTTACTGGAGTGTATCTACATATAATACTGTCTGAGGATCTTCATTTAAAGATTTACTATGGTTGTGCTGACTTCTAATACATATGACAATATGGCTGGGTATATTTTGGACCAGTCAGTGAATTTTTAGCCTAGGAGATAGTCACCCTGGACCATTTGGGCTCTCTTCAGTGTCCCTGGGAGTATATTCACTTGACCCTTCGGTGATTCCAGGAGGGTACTCAAATGAAGGACAGTTGTTTGGGGTGAACCATGCCTGCCCTGTCACCATTACAGGCTGACTCCCTAACCATAAGTTCTCAATAAACCTCTTCCCTCATAAGTTTATTTGGTTGGTTTTCCTGCTACAGATACAACAGCTAACACAGAAAATTGGTAGCCGAAGATGGGGCTGTTGTGTTGTAGAAACATTTAAGTCATAAGTTAAGATGTCATAATATTTGCTTAAAATGTAATTACTATAATTTAATGTTCCTTGTGGGCTGGGATTTAGCTCAGTTGGTAGAGCACCACTCTGCAGTCTCTGAGGTCCCAGGTTCAAATCCCAGCACCACAAACGTGGGAGAAGGATGTGGCAACCCACTCCTGAGGCAATCCCGAAGCAATCCGCCATTGAAAATCCAGTCGGATAGGACTCGAGGGTACCTAACAACAACATTCCTTGTTTATAACTTATACATTCCATCCTGTAGGTCACCTCCAGTCTCCTTGCTTCTTATCTATTTCCATGTCAGCCTCCATCCTGTTGGGCACTTCCTGATTTCTTGTATCATGTAGCCATTACCTGCCTATTTCCATGGTAACTAGCTGAACCCACCTGCAGATGATCATGTAGGATGTGCACATGTGGTTTCAGCCGCAACCCCCACACTGTGAACTATATAACCCCAGGACAACTGGAGTTCGAGGTCAGTCATGAGAGGTCACTCACTTCTGTGGGCTGACCTTGCTATAGCAATACATTTGTTCTTTTACCCAGCTTCTAAGTCTCTCAAAGAACTCTCAGTTTTCTCACACCGCTTCAGTTGCTTTACCTTTGTTCTTAGGCCTTCTCTGGAACTTGCTTGCAGAAGTTAGGAAGAGTCCGGAGATGTGGGCAAGAGAAACCCTGGAGGGCTTCCGGGTGGTCCTGGCAAGAGTGAGGAAGACCAGAAGCTGCTGCTGCCAGTAGAAATGCGCACTGAGTTCCCAGTGTTTCAGAGGAAATTGAGGACCTTGTTGGACGCTGGATGAAAGGTGATCCATGTCACATTCGAGCAGAGAGACTATGTGTGATTTGGCCTTGCCTAAAGACTTGAGTGAGACTGAATTTAGAAGCAGTGGACTAATTAACTCTGCAGAAGTATCATGAGGGCGGCAGGGCTCAGGCAGCATGGCCGTTGTGGCTTGCTGCCTTTAGCATAATGCATAATGCATAATGAAAATATGGAACAAAGGGCACAGAAAAAAATCTGAAAAATGTGTTCTTTACAGGAGGCCATAGTTGTTAAAGAGATGTTGTTGTTAGGTGCCCTCAGGTCGGTATCTGACTCATAGCAACCCTAGGTACAACAGGGGAAACACTATAGTCAGTGCTTCTCTGCTATTCATAGGGTTTTCAATGGCAGATTGATTTTTTGGGAGTGGGTTACTGGGTCCTTCTCCCAAGTGTTAAAGAGATACAAGTCATTAAGGAGAACAATGAAGATGGCCTGGAGGCACAGGAGCCAGCAGACCCCTCCCCACTAAGACTTGAGGCTTTAAGACTGAAATCTCATTTGAACAGGGAGTGTCTGCAAAGCTGGCTTCTGGATTTAAAAAGGGAGTGTCTAATCGGTGGGCTCCAGGACACACTCCTGAAAAGAAGGACCCCAGAAAAATGATTTCTTGGCCTGGGCAAACAGAGGCTGCCGCTGCAACCATGGTACAAAAGGGCTTCGCTGCCTGTTGAGCTAGCAGCAACTCTTGGTGCTGCCCCTATGGTGCTGGCTCTGCAAGCGTGCAAAGTGTAAGTAAGCATGGAGGGGTTAGGGCAGCTGCCACCAAGTGTTGTACTCAGCGGCTCGACCCCAGAAAAATACTCCAAGACACAAACAAATGGATCAGGAGCAGGTAAGTTCATTTACATCAGCCGCCCGCTACTTTCAGTCCCAGGAATGGCCTTTCAGAAAGCAGCATCTGACTCACAGTGCTTAGAGGCTTTACAGGGTAGGGGAGGAGAAGCAGAATTACAGAAGCAGGAACTTTTTTTTTTATGGTAAAAGGGTGGGGGTACAAAGTAAGTTTGCATTTCCCAGAGTTTAGCCATTTGCAGGAATTCCTTGAATTTGACCTTTTACAAAGTTATCTAGTGACCATTTACAAAGCTATCTAGCACCTCGACATTTTTCTTAATTCAGCCCTTATACAGGCCCAGCCATCTCCTGACACACCTGCCCTTATCAGCTTTTATTGAGGGCTAGTTTTTGAGGAACCAGAGTGATTTTGAAGTGACCTAGGCCTGCTATCACACAGGATTCAGAGATAGCCTGTGAGCTAGGAGATGTGTCCCAGGGTTGGGTGCCCTGAGGGGGTCCCCTGGAGGGCTGATGCCTGAAGCTTTGAGGGCAGAGCCTAAGCAGCAGTAGGGAAGTCTGTACTGGAGATCCAGCAACACGAAGCATCTGCCAAGGGGGTGCTGGCAAGGAGGGAAGCAGCCCAGCAGGGCTGTTTGCCACAAGGCCAGGGGAGCAGAGCTGCCCACACCTGTTTCAGCTCAGGTTGTTTCGTGGCCAGCTCAGGCCTCATGAGGCAACGTGGAGGAAAAGGGACTGAAAGGGCTCCTGCAGTTCCGCCATGATGAAGAAGCCACGTGGGTCTCTGAGGACACTGGAAGGACGGTTTCATATGGATCCCACACCCACCCATACCCTCAAGCTTTCTACAAAACAAAGATCCTAGGGACATGTCACACTAGGCCGATGTCACACTGGGAGTGCCCTAGTTCGAATAAAAATAGTGGAACGCGTCCCCACCCCCTCTCCTTTTTCTATTTCTCTTTCATCCTTTTTTCCTCTCTGCTCCTTTCTCTTCTCTCTCCAGTAGCCACATGCACGCCTCTCCCCTTCTCTTGGCCCACCACCTTCTCTGTCTACCCAGGTTCTTTTAAGCCTGCTTCACTCTCGTGTTCTCTGGCATCTTTAGCTTCCCCTGGGGAACTGCATCCTTAGGCCGATTCACCCTGGAAATGCAGGTGTTTCCAAGTTCCTTTGCAGAGCTACCTAAGCTTCTTCAGTTTTCCCTGCAATTATTCCTTAAAGGTGTACTACCTTTATAAACCTATTCTATACTCTCGATGGCACCTAACAAGAACAAACAACGGTACTTGGTAATTTCTGTGTTGGGTAAAAATTATTTTATATGCTGGAATATAAGGCCTGAGGTTTTGCTGCCCATTTCTGGACCTGTGCTCTGGACCCACCTACCCATGCTCCCAGTATCTTCCCAATGGCAAGATAATGCCAGATGCCATCTCGTGTGCCAGGTCCCTAACCTGCACTGTCAGGTTTTAGGAGTCCAGGGGGCCATGGGTCTTGCTGTGGACCGTGCTTTCCTTTCTGTGCTCCCTTGCTCCCTCTCCTAGTGGGAAGGCTTACTGTGCCCTTGTGTGTGGGAAGTAGGTAACCCATTTTGATCTTTCAGGGGCCCATTGCTGAGTTTGCCTTGAGTCTCAGTGAGAACTTGGACCTTTGAAGATAGTTGAGGCTGACAGGACTTTGGGGACCCTTGAAGTTGGACTGAATGCATTCTGCACCATGAAGGCCATGCTTTTGAGGGCCCGAGGGGCAGAGTGTCATGGTTTGAATACAAAGGATCCCCCAAAGTCATGTGCACTCATATTTGGTCCCCAACTAGTGGCACCGTTTGTGTAGGTCATGGAACTTGGGAGGCTGTCACTGGAGGCAGGACAGTAAAGGTTTTTATCCCAGACCCACGGCCCAGTGCTGTCTAGGTTTTCCACTCATGAAGATGTAAAGCATTCCCAACAAGGCCCTGCTTCCTGCCACTGCCCGCACCTGCCCCACCACCACTATGGACTGATCTGTGACCTTCCAACACATCTTTTCCCCCTTAAGTTAGTTTCCATTAGTTTTCCTGCTATAGCAGTGACAGCTGAGTAATACAGGAAGAGAGGTGTCATTTACTGAACCCCTTAAAAAGTGCAAACTGTCATTATTTTATTTTGTTCTTATTTTATGTAGCCCAGGCTGACCTCAAACTTGTGATCTTCCTGCCTCAGCCTACTGAGTTCTGAGGTTACAATTGTGGGCCACCAGATCTGGCTCAAACTGTCATTAAATCCTTTCTACTTCCAGAGTGGATGGCAGATGGAGGCTGCATAGCATTTGCTGATCTTGCTTGAATTAAAAGAATACAACCCAAACAGGGGTGTTTGCAGTGTTGGTGTTAGTGCGTCAGTGAATGAAAAGTGGCATCTGTACTGAAAGAGGTCCATTACTTTAGAGCAGGAAGGGCTTTTTAGGGTCTGAGCCGCCAAGACCTCCTGCGGTCATTTTCACTTACCAGCTCTCCTGGGTCAGGGCCGGCCAGGAGTCAGTGGAGGAGGGCCAGGTGGCATTCAGTTCAGACGCTCAGAGACTGGAAGGAGGAAGGCCAGCTGAGTCAGGGTAACAACTGAAGGGCATTTCCCTCCCTCTCAGGGGTCCAATGTGTCCCCCAGCCTTCCCCTTTCCATTCACCATTTAGTGTGGCAATGTGGCTTACTCCCACACAGCAATGCCTCTAACAAGTCTCAGTGACTTCTGAACCTCGGAACGCGCCAGCCAGTCTTCAGCCTCCGCGCAGCCGGGCCTCTTGGTCTCATTGAAGTTGCCCATGCCCTGTCCTCCTTGCCAGTGTCTCTGACCTGCCCTCCTGCTCCCCTTCTTCCTGTGGCTGCTCCATTTCTGTGCAGTTCTCCCCGCCTGACCCCCGGCACTGGGACACCACCGGGAACACAGCAGACACAGGGGCTGCCCTTGCATAGAAAGGCAGACATTAAACAGTATACTTAACTACAATGATGAAAAGGAGCTATGTGGGAAGCTGAGGCAGGAGAATCACTGGAGCCCAGAAATTCAAGGCCAGCCTGGGAAACATAGCAAGACCCTGTGTCTGAAAATAACAACAACAATAACAATAACAATAATAGTTGAAAATTTAAAAAATTTTCTGAAAAAAGAAAGACAAGTTGGAGAGCATGCCAAACCGCGGGAGCACATGCCAGGGGACTGGGATTTTTGTTTTGTTTTGTTGTGTTTTGATAGAGTCTCACTGTGTAGCCCAGGCTGGTCTCAAACTCCCTATGTGAACCAGGCTGGCCTCAAACTTTTGCTGATCTTCTTGCCACAGCCTCCGGAGTGCTGGAGTTACAGGTGTGCAGCCCCATGCCTGGCTCAGACTCTATTTTTCCTTCCTGGGGCTCTGATCGCAGGGCCTCAAACACACTATGGAAGTGCTCTACCACTGAGCTACCCTCCCAAGCCCTCTTTTAAAATCATTTTTTATTTTGAGATGGGGTCTTGCTAAAATGTGCAGGCTGACCTTGAATTCATGATGCTCCTGCCTCAGCCCCCTGAGTCGCAGTGATTTCAGGCAAGGAGCCCTGCGCCGGCTGCTCACACCTTTTTGTTTTGCAGCTCAGCCTGTGTCAGGCGGGTGTCACGCTCTTCTGTATCCTCCCCAGGGCAAGTGGGTTTAAACCAGTGCATTTGCCAGCTTGTAACTATCCTCAAAAGATATAGTCAAGGCTGCTGTTTAGTAATTAATCGCGATTCTAGTTTTATTGTTGTTGTTAGGTGCCGTCGAGTCGGGTCCTACTCATAGTGACCCTCAGAAGAGTTTTCACTGGCTAATTGTGTCGGGATTTGCTTCGGGAGTGGACTACCACGTCCTTCTCCTGTTTTTTTGCGGTGCTGGGGCTCGACCCTGGTTCCTCAGAGTACAGAGCAGTCCTCTACCCACTGTCCATTTTATTGTTAAGGCATTGAAATTTTACTATAAATAATAAGTATGCTGATAATTAGACATGAGGATGCATAATAAAATGTTAAATACAAACACCCATACTGAAGAGACAAAACGTGAATAAATTGCTTATGTTAATTAATCAATTGTTATTACTATGCTTTTGTTTGAGACAGGCTGTGGGTATGTAGCTCAGGCTGGCCTCGAACTTGAGATCCTCCTGCTTCTGCCTCCCAAATGCTGGGATTACAGGTATGTGCCACCATTCCTAGCTTTTGTGATCACTTTAAATGTCCTACCCATAAATCTTCTGACTCTGTGGGAGAACAAAGCAGAAATGATATTCAAATGAACCACAGCCTGCCATACCTTCAAATATGGAAAGTGGACACCCAGGAGGTCCTGTTTTCAGATCAAACTCAGGGCTCACACAGGCTAGGCCAGCACTCCACCACTGAGTGATACCTGATATCCATAGGGCGGCCCTTTGATCTGTGCAAAGTAAAACAAAGTATTTGGGGGAACAGAATGAAATTGACTGTTTCAAGAACAAAAATCAGTGGGTAATGTTTGAGACTTAAGTGTTAAATGGAAAGATCCTCAAAAGTCCATTCTCACCAAGTTTCATCTAAACCATTAGGTATTTCATTAAATGGCAGCTGGCTCCAGGTAAAGTTCCTATTTCAAAATAAAAACAAAAACTGTTGGTCATTATGAGGGAAAAAAAAACGGAAGAGTCATCATAAATTGTTTTTTAAAAATAAAGCAGTAAAAAGAATAAAAAATTTTCCAGAAAAAATATTTTAGCAAGGAGAGTCAACAAAGCACAAAGAAAAAGACCAAGAAAGTACCAAGAGGGCACGCAGATGGCAGGAAACCCGAGAACACAGGCGAGGTGGAAGTCGCTGTAGGTGCCTCACAGTCCCTCAGCCACATCTGCAGCAGAGCAAGAGGAGAGCCAGCCGGAGAGAAATGACGTTGCCGCAGCCCGGGAGGCTCTACTCACCCTCTGTTCAGTAGGCACGGGCCGTGGGGCGAACCTGGAGTGAGGGGAGGCTCCTCTGAGTCTTAGGCCTGGGGCACCCATTGTGTGAGCGTCTCACTGTGATGCACGTGGGCAAGGAGGATTCTGGGAGCAGCTTTGACTCCCTGCGATTTTCACCAATGTAGTCATAGGATAAACGAACGCACTGGGAATCACAAGTGCCAGGCTGGGCCAGGTGAGCTGGTGCCAGCTGTCACCCCAGCACCTGGGAGGCTGAGGCAGGAGGATGGAGAGTACCGGGCCAGCCTGGGCTACACAGCAAGACCCCATGTCAAAAAGACCCCAGAACAAATAGCGACAACAACAGAGTCTAAGATTCTTTTCTTGGCTTAACCGCTTCCTAGTTGCACGGCTTTGAGCAGGTCACTTTGACGCTCAGGGACTCATTGCTCTCCCTGAAGTTTTTCAGTTCTCTGATCTTCAGATCTGGCAGAACGTGCTTGCCTGTTTCTGTGGTCCGGATTGGGTCAGGCTCCTCAGTCACTACAGAGTGGTCTTACCCCTGCCACCCTGGCCAGGCTGCCCACATCTAGGTGTTAAGACTCTTGGTGACCAATATCAAGGCACCCTTATGTAATCTTCCTATGCCTATGAGCTGTAATCTGCCCTGAGTAGTTCAGCAGTGATGTAGGTTGAATAAGCCACTTTGGAAAACAGCAGCCATTTACACCTTAGTCTGAAGTAGACACACTCCACCATAGCCAAAGAGAAAGATGGAATAAAGAAGAGTTGGAGGAATCCAACTTAGGTTTTGGGTAGTTTCTAAAAAACAAAGCAAAACAAAAAACAAAGGATCATATGACTTTTCACTCAGTCAGTCTGGTTTTTGCCCCAATTGTGTCCCCAAACAAGCAAAGTTTGTCAGCCTGGCAACTCATCAGGCCCTGCTGGACAGATGCCAAGAACAACATAGTCCTGACGCACTTTATAAACAAGGTGTGAAGTGCTAATCAAACACAGAAGGCATTCTGGTCGATTTATAGAAGGACAGAAGCCAACTGGAGAAACGAGGTCAATTCCTGCGAGGCATGAAATCCACAGCTGTCAACACTATCTTATGGTATTAATTTTAAAGGAGATTTTTTGGGGGTAGGACCACAGATTTTTATTTTAACCATAAGAAGATATGTTCTAATGGGATTTGGTCTGCATCTAAAAATCATGAAGTGACAAATCTTTTAAATCTATGTTGTCCCTTTGGGCCTGTTGTATGTACATTTGTTTTGGTTGCTTTTGATATTATTATTATTGTTGTTGGTTTTTTGAGGCAGGGTCTTGCTATGGAGCTGAGGCTGGCCTGGAGCTCGCCGGGTAGCCCAGGCTGGTGACCACCAGCACGCACCACCAGGCCCAGCTTATTCTTGACTTTAAAGGGTTGTGGACTTGTTATTTATGGAATGCTGTGGGCGTCATGTTCGAATTTACTCCTTTAGACTTGCCCTCGCTGTTCACCTTCTGAATTGGCGGTGTCCTTTGTGATAACACAGGAGTCACAAAGCTGCCGAGTCTTCAGGGCCAGGCAGGAGCCCTCACTCCTGCTCCTCACTGCACCAATGCTTTCGCTTTCTCTTTTTTGGTCTGGGCATCTCCACCAGCGCTGCACCCACTCCACTGCTTCCCAGCACTGGCTTCTCCTCTGCCATGCTCCTCTGCCATGCCTGTTGTTTCTCTTGCCTCCAACACAGCCACAGTGCAGGCCAGTGCCAGCCACTGGCCTCTCCCTTGCGCCCCCCAGGGGCTCCTGCCTTCAGCCCGCCACCATTCCCTCACTGCCACCGGCACCTAGAGCGAACTTCTTTTCTCAGTACTTGTTGTTGTTGTTAGGTGCCGTCAAGTCAGTATCCGACTCATAGCGACCCTCATAGGGTTTTCAATGGCTGATTGTTTCAGGATTGCCTTGGGAGTGGATTGCCAGGTCCTTCTCCCATTTTTGTGGTGCTGGGAATCGAACTCGGGACCTCAGAGACTGCAGAGCAGTGCTCTACCAACTGAGCTAAATCCCAGCCCAACTTTTCTCAGTACTAAGGGGCTGAATTAAGGACCTTGTGCACACTTTGCAAGCGCTGTACCACAGAGCTGCACCCCCAGCTCCTTTTTTATTTAATCTTGAGAGAGGGTCTTGCTAAGTTGCACACTACCTCTGACCTCAAACCTACGATCCTCCTGCCTCCGCCTCCAGAGTTGCTGGGATTGCAGGCTTGTGCCTCCGTGCCTGCCTAGGGGGATCCTTTAGCCTCACTGCAGGGCCCACCTCATTCCCTCCCTTGCTCTCCAGGAGCTCCCCTGCCCCTAGCATGGACGCACACCCTTGGCCGGCTGGCCACAGAGCTGACCATTTCGTGCTCCTCTCACTGTGCCCGGGGCCACCGCACCCCTGGGCGCACGTTTAGTTTAGTTCCTGCAGGGCTGCAGGACAAGCTGCTCCTTGTGCCAGGCTGCAGCCAGAGCCCCTTCCCTCACCCTCCTGGCTCCCCTAACACTTGCTGCTCAGAGAAGCTCTTCCCGGCCCCCTAGGCTCGGGTCTCATGCTCTCATGGCTCCCAAGTTCCCAGTTACAGTCAGATAACTGAGCTACTTCAGGTGGCGTTGGGATCAAGCCCAATGCCTTGTGCGTGCTGAGCATCGAGGCACACCCTCAGCCCCCAACAGGGCCTCTCATACTTAGCGGGTGCTCGATATGTAAGCTGCTGCTCTTAGGTGCCCTCGAGTCATCTGACTCCTAGCAACCCTCGAAGGGTTTCCAATGGCTGTTTCAGGATTGCTTCGGGAATGGGCTGCCTCATCCTCCCATTTTTGTGGTGCTGGGATGGAACCTGAGTCCTCAAGAGAGTGCGGAGCAGTGCTCCACCAGCCCTGCTAACCCCTAGCCTTAGTCTAGACACTAACTTCTTAGTAGCTGCTCCTCCAGGGGTCTGCTCACTCTCTGAAGTCCACTGGTGTTTGCTTTCCTCTCCCTCCACACAGTCGCATTCACTGTCTCTCTGACACCCACTGTCCTGGGTTGAGCGCCTGGCACAATCCTTCAGGACTGATCTCTCTCTGCACGGATGAACTGCTAAGGGCCCTCCTGCCCATCAGCTCTGCACCACTGAGTGGCTGCCCGGGGCGACTCCCCGCCCTTGAGCCCATCCGGGGATCTGGAAGAACTCCTCTTAGCTGCAGCCCTCCCGGGTAGTTATGTCTTCCTGCTACCGTGTCTCCAGGGATGACCCGGGCAGGGTCAGACCTCTGGCTTGTGAGGCTGAACCTCATGTGCGTCTCCACACACGGGCGGTGAAGAATTCAGAGGAATTTTGGCATTAACACCTATGGAGGTTCTGCTGACCTTCACCCACATGGCCACCCAAAACGTTTTTTAATGTAATTTAGTTGAAAATTTTTAAAGGGTTTTTAGGCAGGGTCTCGTAGCCCCGGCTGGCCTTGAACTCATAATTCTCCTGCCCCCACCTCCCACGTGTTGAGACTGCAAGCCTGCACATCCACAGCCAGCCGCCAGGGCTTGAGATGAAACCTTGCTGTACTGCTCAGGGTCGCCTTGAACTCCTGAACCAAGCTACTCCCCTGCCTCAGCCTCTTGTAACTGGGACCCCTGCGCCCCATGGTCCCTGGCTGTGGACGTCTAGTTTCTGATTGCTGGATCGTGACTGTCTCCCAGAAGTCACACTTCTAATTCCCTATTTGCAGTCTGCTCTCCCCTGAGACCGAAAGTGCCTGGAGTGCAAGGATCATATAGTTTTAGCACCCTGTCTCCGGACCCATTACTTGGCATGTGGCAGGTGCTTAAATACTGGAATCGAAGTGCCTGGCCCATGAGTTTAGATCTTTCAGTTTTTCTTTACTTGAGGTAAGTTTCATGAATCAGAAATCTGTTCAGATGGCAGCTCCCTCTCCCATTGTTTTTCTTTCTTTTTTTTTTTTTTGTTGGTGGTACAGGGTTGAACCCAGGGCCTCTTGCTGGACCACTGAGCTGTGCCCCCAGCCCATTTTTTACTTTTTTGAGACAGGTTCTCACTAAATTACGCAGATGTCTCTGGTCTCGAACTTGTGATCCTCCTGCCTCCGCCTCCCCAGCTGCTGGGATTATAGGTGTGCACCACCGCGCCCAGTGTTTTTCTTGTTTTGAGATAGGGTCTCACTATGTTGCCAGCTGGTTTCAAACTCATGGGCTTGTGGTCCTTCCACCTCAACTTCCTGAAAGCCGGCACCACCAAATCAAGCCTGGCTGCTTGATTTTTATCTCTGTACAATAATTGCACATCGTTCCCATCCTGCAGTAACTGCCTACCTGGCAAATGCATCTGGTTATCCTTTGAGGGAAATCAGTTTAGTTGTCTTTGAAGTCATCACCTCCTCACCTGTGGATGAGGAAAGCGCTGACCTGTCAGTATTATGAAGCAAGCCAGGGGTACTCTGGGTCACTGCTGATGCCGAAACATGTATGCAGGCATCTCATTTTCTCTTCGAAAGCCACCACTGCTCACTGGATATTCAATTTCTCATGCTAGAATTCAATCAACAGGTCGCAGTAACAGGTCAGAACCTGGAGCCAGACTCCAAATCCACCACTCAGATTATGTGACCCCCATGCCAGGATTTTTATTTATTATTTTTTTGCAGTACTTGGGGGGTTTAACCCAGTACTAGGGGGTGAATCCAAGGCCTTGCACATGCTTTGGAGCACTCTGCCACTGAGCTCTACTCCCAGTCCCTTTTTAATGTTTTGGTAGATGTAAGGAGCTAGGATTTAGCTCAGTTGGTAGAGGGCGGCTCTGCAGTCTCTCAAGTCCTGGGTTCAATTCCCAGCACTGCAAAAATGGGAGAAGGACATAGCAATCCACTCCCAAACCAGCCATTGAAAACCCTATGAGGGTCACTGAGTTGGACACGACTCAGTGGCACCTAACAACAATTTTGAGACAGGGTCTCAATAAGTTACACAGGCTGCCTCTTGTCTCCAAGTCCCAATCCTCCTGCCTCGGCCTCCCAAATTGCTGGGATTACAGGTGTGTGCCACTGTGCCTGGGTTTTGTCAAGGTTTTTACCTGCCAAACTAGGATAACTACTTCATTGGGTTGTCTTTGAGGATTAAATCACTTAATAAATCCAAATGCTTGGTAAAGTGCCCGGTATAGGGTAAACCCTCCGTACATATTAACTGTCCTATCTGATTCTCGCCTGTCAAGATGTAAACTCGAGAGCAAAATTTTTGCATTTTGTTCATTACTGTGTTCCCAAAATGGTGTCTGACACGTGCTAGAAACTCAAATTGCTAAATGAATTAATTTACTCCATATTTACCGCTCAAACTGAAATTCATTTTGTCTTGGTCCTCATAACCAGGCCTGAGGTGATATAAGGTGGGGAAGGGGTCTCTAGGACTTCAGTTCCCACCGTAGCTGACGGGAGCTGGGCATCGACTTGATTAGAATTTGCTTTCCAAACCTGCGATACTCAGCAGGATATATCAACCAGGCTACAGGAACATTGGGCATGCGCAGGCCGCAGCAATTTTCTTTCCAGACTTTGAAAGATGGACAGGGATTTTGGTCAATAAATTTTAGCTCAAATCAGTGTTAAATTTCTTGAATGACATCCCAAATTTGGCCAGGCATTCCTACTCCATTCCAGATCCAGAAGTACCCTCAAAGGGGGGCCCAGGCTGGCTGGTAACATAGGGTGTGCCTCGTTGAAGCATGAGTATTTTTTTTTAGATAAGAACTTGATCTGAAACTGAACAACTGCCTTAAAAGGAACTGAGGGGTTGGGGATGGCACAGCACTTGTGTGGCATGTGTAAGGCCCTGGGTTCTATTCTCTGTCCCAGCACTGGCAGGGACTGGTGGGGGGAGACTGATATCTAACAATGAAAATTTTACCCCTAAATCTTTAAAACAGACTATTTTATACATATTCTAGGGGGTAATGGGAACTATGATGAAAGATACTTGGGATAAGAACACAGGGAATATAAGAAAAAGTTGTGAACTAAACTCTGCATTCATCTGTTTTGCATAAACCAACACCAATTTCACAAAGCTACAGTGACTCTCATTTCTATAGCTTCCTTTCTTTCTTATTGAGATGGAGTCTCACCATGTTGCTCAGGCTGGCCCCAAACTCCTGGGCAACACAGGAAGCGTGGGCTAATAGTCACAGCAACACAGAAGTCGGGTCTCTTGGTTTGAGTGTTTTGTTTTCTGTTAAAATATGGCAGACTTAAAAAACTCAGAACATCTTTTCAATATCACTTTGTCTTCCCAGTGTCCTGATTTTGTTAACTATTTTCATTTGTGGCAGTGTCAAGCCTGCCAGTTTAAGACTACATTTATGTTTAAATTATGTTTTAATTATTCATCACAGCTTTTCATTTTCTTTTGTTCTGTTTTTATGGTGCTGGGGATCTGACCCAGGGTCTCCTGCCTGTGCATATGCCATTGAGCTATGTCCCCAGCCCTCTCTGTAGTTTTCACTATTCGAATAGTACAGCAAACATCTTCCACCTTCCACATGTGATTTGGGGAAGCTGTGGATTTTTTTTGTGTGTGTTGAACCCAGGGCCTCGTGCTTATATGCTCTGCAAGTGCTGGGCCACTGAGCTGCACCCCCAGCCCTTTTTTTTTTTTTTTTAGTTTTTTAGTTTTTGAGACAGGGTCTTGCTAAGTTACTGCCTGTGGTCTTGAACTTGCGATCCTCCTGCCTCCACCTCCCGAGCCGCTGGAATTACAGGTGTGCACCACGGCACCCGGCTGGATTTTTTTTTTTTGAGACAGGGACTCCCTGTCGCCGTGTGCCTATGATGGTCATAAACGCCCGGGCTCACGCACCCCCCTGTGTCTGCTCTGGAGCAGCTAGGGCTGCAGGCCCACATCACTGCCCCTGCTCTTTCATTTCAGTGATTAAGGTTTTAAATTGGAACACACTACTCATCACAAGTGTCTCATGACTACAGACCAAATGCCAATAGTAAAGTGGGTTAGGATGACATGGCAGGTACCCCCAGAGTCACTGCTGCTTCCCTCAACACTAGTGTATGTGGAACTCGGGAGCCAAAGGAAAGCAACACATGAATTTATGGAGAGAGCTGTCTTCGGTATAAATGACAGCTGCCAGGACCAGGCAGGGGCTGCCTGTGCCTGGAGAAGGCAAGAATATGCGATCGGGGCCAGGTGCCATGGCCCATGCCCGTAATTTCAGCTACTTGGGAGGCTGAAGCAGGAGGATCACAAGTTTAAGGCCAGATGCAGCCTGTGCAACATAGCAAGGTCTTGTCTTAAAAGGAGCTGGGCGTGCAGCTAGGGGTAGAGCACTTGCCCAGCATGCGAGAGACCCCGCATTCAACCTTCAGTACTCAGAGAACAGAAAAGGTGGCGGGGTGCTTGGAGCTGCTCTTCTTTTGCAACTTCAGCTGACAAGAAATGGAAATCAGGGGGAATCAAACACGATCCACCAGTCTACCAAGCATCCCTGGTAATTGTAGGCGCAATCACCTAGGCTTCCTGTTGTTATCAGTTATTGTTGCCATCAACATAACCAAAGGTGCAGCTCTCCAGTGGAGACACAAAGCACGTTTTCCTCTCTTTCCATGCTGGTGTTTGAACCTACGACTTCACCTACAAATAGCACCTGTACCATCCCTGAGCCACGCCCCCAGCCCTAAGGTACAGTTTTGAGCTAAGATGAATAATTACTATATTTTATATCAAATGAGGGAGACAGTCAATTTCAAGCTCCACAAAACTAGTGTGTTATCAATGTAAAGAAGTTATACATAACAAACTATGGAATTTCCAGGTTTGATGTGTGTCGATAACTGAAGCTATTATGCACACCGAGAGAAGTCACGTTTGAAGACAAATCTACCTCTTATTCAAAGCTCAGGATCTGCCACTTTGTTTTTACTTACTAAACTATAAGTAATCCTTTTCACTAATGTAAGTGTTCTCTTTTGAAGATCCTGAGAGAATATTTTGGGAAAAAGAGGTCAAGTTGAAATACAGTGTCACACTCACCTCAGTCTCCTCTGTGCTGTGACATGAAGTCATTAGGAATGGAGCAGACACAATTGTACTTTGGGAGTACTACCACTGGGGATGGCATATGTGAAGAGCACAGAACATAAAGTTCAAAGAACTGGAACTATGCTTTGAAAAGTTCCAAATGACATGCCTAACTTTAGGAAGCAAGATTAACTTTAGTAACCTGTCTATGCTTGCCTACCAGTTACTACTATAATCACTTTTTATTTTCAGTATGTGTTCTGTTGGAAGACCCTTAAGCCAAAAAGAGTTTTAAATATCAACTGCTAAAAACAACAAGGAAGACTTTAAGGAAAGAATATATTTGAACCACATAAACAAACAAAAAGGTATTACATGAGAAAAAAAATAATGTAACAATTTATGTAAGTACCTAACATGAGCATGCGCTTACATCTAAAACAACAAAAAAGGCTAACATTGGTACTATATATATATTTGACAAGTGTGCATTAAAGGAATCTCTAATATAAAACATTAAAACGTGAAGAATACTTTTTCAAGATAGAGAAAACAATTGTTAACATAGGCACACCCACAATTCTTATAAAAACATGCTTGCAAAGATAAAATTCATCTGAGCACTCATTTCTCAGATGTACAAATGCTACAAAACTGTGAATCACTGGATATTGCCTCCCACTTTTGCATTGTTTGAGTTTCAACACTGATTGGTATGAATTCTGAATTACACAATTAATTACGACTGTTTTCCAGTCTTTGTGGCATGTTCCATATAGAATATATCTATTTGGTATGAGTACATAAAACAGAAACATCATTTGTATCAGTCACTTCATTATGTTTTTTTTTTTTTTTAAAAAAAGGCACTGTATTTAGAAAATAATTATTACAACAAGTAGTGCTTTGGATGGTCTGAAACTCCAAATCAATGTGCTCCATCAATCATAAGTAGGTCTAAGAAACCCTAACCGAAAAGAACACATACGGAAAGAGGTGATAAATTTAAAGATTATAAAATTGATTTATTGTAAAAAGTAATTCAAGAATAACCAGTTAAATTCTTCTATCCCCTTGCTACCCAATACAACCAGGAAGCATTAAACACTTTTGCATTAGGAATGAGGACGCACGAGAGATACTACGCCAAGGCTGTGATTCGAACTCGAGAGAAGGACTCCCAGATCTCCTTCGGGGTGGCAGAAAGGGCACCCGATCAAAGCACTATGCCAGGCGCGGTGCTGCCACACTGAGGTATAACTGAGCACATTACAGCTGAGAGCAAAGGCAGACTACACGTGCTTGTTTTGTGGGTGTACTTAGTGATTGAAATTTTAGGAACGGCTGCCTTTAATGATAGCTAAATGCAAGACATTATAGAAGAGAAAGAAGTTTAGAGAGTTTTCTATCAAGGTCCCACTAACTCTTCACAACCCGTTCCCACCTTCCCACCCTCCCCTAAGCTAAAGCTACTCTGCTGATAGGTAAGATGCAATCTTCACTTGAGATTACAGGCAAACCGTAGGCACTCCTCCCACTTAGCCTTGATCTTCTGCCACTGACGATGCCACACCGGGTCACCCATCCGCTCACTTTTGCTCTGTAGACGGGATTTCATGACTGTTCTAAAACTCAATGCATATGCACAGTGGCCATTCCCCTCACCCCCACCCATACTTAATTCAAGATTGAATCTAGATTTTTAAAATAAAAGCCTTTGGGTCAGTTATTATGAACAATCAGCCTATGAATCATTACAATACAGTGATCGCACCTTTTTGGGCACTGAAAATACTTAAAACTTCTTACTTCCACTTTTGCACTCCTCCAAGTCAAGGGGCCAAAATACTTAGATTTTGTTATGTGGGTGGAGGAGTTAGGAACCCAACAATCTTCCCAAATTGAGGCTTTTCACAGCAGCTTTAGCCAGGAGAAGAGATTTTTGTCTGTTACAAACCCTTGAAAATAAGGGCTTATTCTAGAAGAATTCAGAAACCCTTAAATCATAGAGGTGCTAGCTGGTGCCACTATAATCCACAACCATTACATCATAGCTTATATTGAAGAGTCAATTCATGCTCATTTCGTTCCTTTAAAAAATACTCTTTGGAAACCATTATTGTTCCTGCAGAAACATACTCTAGTTTTATCTCTTCTTGTAAAAATAAAGGTATAGTCATGCTTATCTCTATTTCTTTGCTAAATGCAACTACCAATATACATTTATTGATCTGATCACTTTACCAGCTACCCCAAGACCGTACAGAATCCCACACACTAGCCAGGGCCAACCCTCAGCAAACAGAAGTCGGAGCAAGTCTTGGAAGAAGCACCTCGTGGGCACCACTTCCATCTAGTCTTCAATGTGTTCACTGCAAATGAGAACTAAGGTAGTAGGATTTACTTCTGGAACTGAGGTGAAGGTCGACCTCCAAAGCTAAAGGAAGGGAAGTCGTGTGAAAGCTCACTCCTGGACTTAGTCCAAGGGGAGAACCGAGTAGTTCTCATTTGTTCCTTTCCAAGTCATCCAACGGCCCTGATGGTGGGTCCCAAGGGCGCAGGGCACTACTCCAGGCACTCTCTGTAGTGATAGCCCTGCCCACGACTCTAAGCTACCTTAAACATCTGCAGATTGCCCCGACCAGACCTGAACTACTTGTGCAACATAAACTACTAGTCATGTATTCTAAATGCATACATTCAAAGCTACCATTCTAAAAGTAAACTAGAAAGTAGGGAAACCTAAAAACAAGAGAAAACAAACCAGAACAGACCCCCAAACAAGATACACCCTGCTATCACACTATCCTACACATTAAGTGTGTGTATATATAAAGAACAGATAACCAAGGTTTAAATAAGATGGTAAAAAACCAGGAAACGCAGATTACCAAAAGATCTATAGTAACCATCTGAAGCTACAATTATAAACAGATTCGCCAGTATCATAATTTGCCTAGATTTTGACAAAACCAACCAACCAGCCAAAAAAAAAAAAAACCCAAAACACCCACAAAAATATTCACCCAAACCTAGACTAGAGTATGTGGCAATAATTAATATAATTCTATGGAAACTGTCTCATGCCTTATAAGCTCCTAAAATAAAATCAAGGTCACTACGTGACTGACGCCGGCACTAGAAGGAAGAACTCCGAAAGCGACACAGTCTTCAGCCGTGGGTCCAGCTACCTCTTCGAATCAGCGTGAAGGACTTAACATCACACACAGCTTTTTGGGCTCATCAGACCAGAAAGACATGTTTTCCACCAGCCAAAGGCAGCTGAAGAAACAACTTCTTGAACAAATCAAACGCTGTGACATGAATCATTTCACTTCCAAGTCTGAGTGTTTAGTGAAAACGATCAGTGAACATCTAACTGGGCAAAAGGAATGGCATCCGTCATCCACACAGGCTCTCTTCCCCCAGCCCCCAACACCAACAGTAGTTAGAATAGCAAAAGGAACAAAAAAAAGGTTTTTTTTGTTTGTTTTTTGTTTTTTGATTCTTTAGGGCCAACTGTGAAAGAGGTCAGCAATATATTAACAGCAGCAATGGACTAGGAAGAGCAAAATAGCGGATGAAAGAATCTTGCTGGACGTTTGTTCATCTTTTTCTGTATTAGCCAGAACACCAAAACTGGCTTATTTGGAAATTTCAGGTACACACGTCTTATCTCCTTAGATCCTTCACAGATTTAGAAATCAGTCTACCTGAGGGCTCTACAGCCATGTAAGAAAGCTTTCTTTATCTAGCTTGGTGGCAGCCAAGACAGACTCCATGTCATTGAGGATGTCAGAGCTCAGCGCCTCCTGCAGACTGGGCATCAGCTCTTCCCCTTCTATGTTCATCCCATCTCCTTCCAGCGTTCCCAGGTCCACGTTTGTCCCGGGGATGGCCTCAAGGTAGTCTGGGAACCGGCTCTGCTGCGAGGGCAGGGTGCTTTGGTTGATGGTATCCCCTGGTGGGAAGAGAGGAACAGAGAGATATCATCAGGGCCTCTGGAAAGGTAACGTCAAAGGTGCATCGGTGAGCAGGCAGAAATGCAGAGAAAGAAACACACTCCTCACGGACCTGACCTGCCGCCCAGAATTTATTTTAAAGAACAGTATGTAGATAACAAAAAATGCCGAGTTTACACGCGTGCTAACGTTTGTGCAGATATTCAGCATACAACGTGACTACTCATTTACTGCTGCTGAGCAATGAAGGGGGGTCTGGAAAAAAATTTAAAAATCTCTTGAAAAATCATTGAAGGGGTAAGAACAGTATATCACAGAATACCATTACTACCCCACTATCTTCCAGATACACAACACCTGGATAAGATTAAATAAGAAGCGAACATTTTCCTTTTTCTTAGATGTAATTTGGGGACATGATAAGTATTTATTCCGGCCCAAGACCCACATTTGTAGTAGCAAAATGGCCTTCCTAGAAGTCCTTGAAGAAATAAATCTTCCTAGTCTTGCTTTCCAAGCTTCCCTGGCCACAGAACCTTTTTTGCCTGTGACAGCAGTAACATTCCTCAGAGCTTCAACAGAATGTGCTTCAGAAAACCAACTGTAATCCATGGAGTGCCACACGGGTTCTGAGAGGAGAGAATCAAACAATGAGAGGCCTAAGGAGCAGTGTTGCGCAGGAGGCGGGTCTGAAGCAGCGCCCCAGCGCGACTTAAGGCCCAGGCCAGTCGGCAGCCGTGTGTGGTGGCTTATGCCTGGAGTCCCTGCAACAAGGCTGATGTAAGAAGACGGTTCAAGTTTGAGGATAGCCTGGTCTACAAGACACTGTTTCAAAAAACCCCACAAAATGCCAACTCTCTCCAAAAAAGAGAAAGAAAAGAGAAAGGGATGGGGGGTGGGGGGTGGGAGAAAGCAAAGGAAATGACAGGACAGGAAAGGGAAGAGGACTCAGGAAACATCTTAGTCACGAGATGGCTATTGCACAGGCACAAGGCTTCCCAAACACTTAAGAGCTAGCTAGCTAGAGAATGACTGACTTCATTTCCCTGCCGCTCCTGTGCTCTGACAGTTGTCAAATCCAGGACAACAGTGACCAGGTCAGGTGGAGAGAAATGGCTCCTTAATTACTCCAGCCCTGTGTTTCTCTGTTCTGGTATGACCTTACGACTATGGTAACTAGGAAGTGGTGGCCACACCGCTATGCCTTTCCCACCTCATTTCTTGAGCCTCATAACATCTTAGTTGGACTAAAAACCCGCGGAGAAAAGAGACAAACAATGAATCACATATAGAAAACTTTCTCCAAAAATAAGAATATAAATCTATAATGAGGAGAGAGATTTCCAATAGTGTCCTCAATTACCAATTACCATGTAGAAATCAAAGTAGGCTTAAGTGGGGTGTGGTGGCCCACACCCGTAATCCCAGCATTTGGGAGGCAGAGGCAGGAGGATTGGGAGTTTTGAGGCTGGCCTGGGCTATAGTAAGAGCCTGTCTCAAACAAAGAAAACAAAACAGGCTCAATTTGAGATGACCAGTTCAATCCTATAAGCTTTTTCTTTTGAATAATCGTTGCTCACAATAGCTTATCAGGCCTGGTGATAAATATGACTATCTGTGAGTGAAAGTCCACTTGGTAAGAGGGATAAAGAGCACTGACCTGTATCCATTTCATCAACGCTGTTCAGGAAGTCATCTGGGGTCCGAGGGACACTGTAGCTGCTCATGCTGAGTCCACTGTCTGTGCTCTCATCTCGAGAGTGATAGGTACCACTATTAGGAAAAAAGACAAAGATTGATGGCAAAAGATTTTTAAATCAATTCAAGGCAAAAATAACCACCTGCTGAGTATCACTATGGTTCTTAAAGAGGATTAATGGAAATGCTCGCCTGCAGTGCCTGAAACAAGCATCCTCCTCCAGGGCCTGGAGAGCCCCTGCTCTGAAATGAAACAGACAAGTTAATCCTAATTGTAGCCGACAGCGCTGAGGGGCCAGGATCTTGCCAGAGATTCTGCCTTTGGTGGCCATGAGGAAGAAAGCAGAGACAGATCCAGTTACTATCCTGGCCGGCAGGAAATTCTCTGCATAGGTATTCTCTCTGGAATGGGGGCGGGGTGGGCTGCTACACTGCACAGGGCTTGCTGTGTCCAAGGTCTCCATTCCGCAGGTGGTAGCAGGACAGGCAGAGGTTAAAACCCCAACTCCAGGTGGGCAGTGAGACAGGCCTGCACTGGACTCACATTAAATTCCTAGCTTACCGACAGAGAATTTAAGCCAAGGAAAATCCAACTCCAAATAAAGAAGCAGATTTCCTTTTGGATTGGGCTGGCCAGATCAAAAGCTCCATAGCTTCATCTACTTGCTTCTGTTCACGGGGGCAAAACCCCAAACACATCAGCACAAGACAGGAGGCCTTGGAGTTCCAGTTGTAGGAAAGAGCAACGGACAAAATCCCTTAAGGAAAAACATGACTGAGACAGATTTCTACCTTAGGCTAAACAAAAGTTTCCCAGATTTACATAGAGGAGTGGTAAATATCCTTGGAATATTACTTTCATGAAAAGAAAACTTTCCTAAGCCAGTACCAGGAAGACATCATCAGGCATTTGTCGTAAAAGTTTGGGTTCTACTAATACTAGAAAACCTTAGGCAATGGTCATTCTTATTGGTTTCTGAACACGAAGGTGAACTTTAACCTTCCCTACATTATGGGAATAGAAGCAGTTGTTCAACTTATAACAAAAGTTAAAAACAAACAAACAACAACAAAAAAAAAAACAAAAAAAACCCTAACCTTTAAAAACAAGTTTTAACAACTGTTCAGTATCATCAGCTCAGTTCTCCAAACTTCTTTCTCTGATTTGTTGATGCATTTCTTTTTCTTTTTTTGAGGTACTGGGGGTTGAACCCAAGGCCTTACACATACTTTGCAAGTGCTTTACCACGGAGCTGCACTCCAGCTCCTTTATTATTTTTATTTTTATCTTGAGACAGGTCTCAAGACAGGTAAGGTTTTTATCTTACACAGATGCTTCTGGCCTCGAACTTGGGATCCTCCTGGTCTCTGCCTCCTGAGTCGCTACAGGTGTGCACCACCACACTGGGCTCTGTTCAAGCCATTTCTCTTGTCCTTCCTCCTCCTTCACTCTGTGTATCACATCCACTGGTTTACTCTAAGGTTTCTGCCAGATTTTGGCAAGATTAAAAAACCTCACACAGATCCACGAAAACAAGAACTTGCTTCTGAGACCATCTGTATACAACGCAGCTGTGTATGAGAAGACCTCAGGATGTGGCTGGTTTTTATTTCCAGTGCTCTGATCTGGGACAAGGGCCTCACACTGCTCACCACTCCATTCTCACCACTAAGCATAGGGCATCCGGCATCAGTCAGATATTTTAGTCCAGGCACAGTGGAAGCACAGGGGCCTTCCTGAAGAGGGCATAGGGCTGTTTTCCTGACTAGGACCTGCTCCCTGCAGAGTCCCACCTCCTACAGGCCCCACTCATTCATCAACACTCACTGAGCATGTGCTAATATAGGACAGGCATTCGCCTGCCTGAGGACACAAAGGTTAACAACAACAAACTACAAGAGGTTCACAGTTTTGATGAGGAAGATGAACAAATAATAATAATGAAGTACGTACGAGAGACATCCGAACCACAGGAGTATAGTGCTTTCAGGACAAAGAGGAAGGGCTTGAAAAATGGAGGCAAGAGGTTTCATGGGACAGGGCATCTGAGCTCCCACACAATAGCTTAGGACCAGAGGGAGGGAATGGACGTTACAAAACTGGTAGAAGTCAAGTCCATGCAGGGTATGGGAAGAGAAGTGTCTAGAGCTTAAGGGACAGGGGTTAGTCAACTGGTAAGCAATATCAAGAGGCTTTTTTTTAAGGAAAAACAAAATATCACAGACACAGGCTTTAGAAACTGGAGGTCCTATCATTGGGCATGGTAGTACCTGCCTGTAATGCCAGCACTTGGGAGGCTAAGGCAGAAGGATCCTAAGTTCAAGGCCAGCCAGAACTGTTTTGAGGGTCTGTCTCAGAAAGGGTGTGGAAGAAAAAGGAGGGAGCAGGGAAGGAGGGAAGGAAAGGTGGAGAGAAGGAGATCAAGGAAGAGAGAGAGAGAGAGAGATGATCACTTTGTCAAGCGAATTGAGTTGTCTTAACAAACAAACAAATACCAAAACCAAAACACCAGTGGGACTACAGAGAATGAATGTGTGATTCTGCCTTTAGACTAGTAACTTTGGTTCTCTACTCCATGATCTTACTAGAAAAGAAAATCTCAAATCGTAGCACCGTTTTCATGAAAAGTTGTAAGAAACCTTTTTCACAAATGACTGCCAGAAAAATATGCTGCACAGCCATTTCTTAAATAGCGTCATCTGATCCCTGGACCAACACAGGCCCTCCATAAGACAGGAACCGGAATCGACCTGAAATTGTTCTGTGCTCCGACCTTTCCCCCTTAGCCTCAATTTAAAGTTCAGAACTGTAAGCATGTGTAAACACACTCCATTTCAGGCAGAACTTTAAGAGCAGACGTAAAACCCAGTTTAGATGGGCCTCAGAATCAAACCTCCTAATCAGGCCACCAGCACAATCCTAATCACAAGACTGGGAGAGGGACAAGAAATTCCATTGCTCTAAGTGAACTTTTTCCTTTAGCTGGTGGGAAACAAAAAGGCAGCGTACCTAAGAGCTTTCCTAAAGCAACTTGCAGTGTTGTTCAAAGCTGGTTAGGGGAAACCCCCACAAAGTATCCCTATGTGTTTGAAACACTGAAGCTCTATAGATGTTTTACAATCCAGAAGAATGGATTTTAGTCAAACATTAATTTCAAGTGGCTTTCAAGGTGAAAAACATCACCTGCTCCCGTATGCAGCTCTTGGCACAGCAGTTTCCATTACCATCTTTCTGAAGCCCCAGAATCTGCACTGCATTCCTGTTATGCTGTTTACAGACAAAGCCGCTTGTCTCAATGCACTTTTTGAAAGGGGCTTCTACGCTCCCCCCTTCAACTCTAGCCCTGATGGACGCAAGGCTTCACAGTGCCGCTGGGTGAAACCTCGCAGGTGAATCGCTGTGTCGAAAACCCCTGGCAACGACCCTTGCACTGCAGTCCTGCGTGGGTTTCAGACGAAGTTCATTTGCTTTTACACGTTCCCTCACGATTCTGTCATCTTGAGCAACTGTTAGTCAACAGTAGAGGCAAAAGTAAACACTGTGACTTGGAGTGGGAATCACCTCCACAAGTCTGAACAGCTGGCTTCCTCTTACAGGAGACGCCTTTTCATCTTCACCTTTTATTGTACTTGCCCTTTGAGGAGAGACTCACTTCAAGATGTGGTTTTTTAGCCCACACAAATGTTCAAAACAGCCTACGACAGGTGCTGAGCAGAATAACCTTACAGCTACAATCTCTGTTTCAGATACCGGCCCACAGCGCTCTCACCAACCTGTTAAGAAAGGGGTCTGAGCTGTTGGTCGTCATGGTTCTCAATTCCTGAGACATCCCGGGAGAAGAGACTGGATTCTGAGTCCCACCATCCTGCTCCAGTGTTGGCAGCTGGCTGCGGAGAGCTAATTCCTTAAACAAACAAATACAAACAGAGTCAACCTACTGATTAGCAACTTCATTGTTAGCTTATAGGAATAAAATGCACAGTAGAGTAGCTAGATACATACAAAGTTGAAAAATTACCATCTGTTTTAAAGTTAATACATTTCCCAATGGAACAGCCAAATTCTTCTCTATGTTTCAAGTGACCGGAGACTGAGAAGCATAAATTGAGATTCTGTCTAGATGTATTGGCCCCAAAACATACACTCTTGCTATTTAGTTTCATTTTGGTATTTTGCTTACTCTGGCAGATACTTCTAACTCCTCCCCTCAGGTAGAAAGGCAAGTCTGGTCTTAAAAAAATAATTCTTAGAAGTTTACTCACCAACTCCCATGGGGTTTTGTGTTTGGGACAAGTAACAAAAATAAAATAGAAAGAACATATGATGACTTACTAGAAGACACCCTGGTCCCCTCTGCCTCCCCTGCTGCCTTACAGTTTGCAATAGCTTCGCTCTGTCTTTTCTATTTGAGCTGGACAGGGCTTTTCCATCCTTGAGCAGGGACACAGATGGAGGGCAGGGAGAGACACCAGAAGTAAAACCAGGACCTACAGCTTCTCTGTCATAACCATAATATTGTAAATCGGGTAAAATTTCTTTTTTTTTTTTTTGCACAGTACTGGGGTTGAACCCAGCTCCTCTTGCTTCCATGCTTTGCAAGTGCTGGACCACTGAGCTGTGCCTCCAGGCCAGTTTTTTACTTTTTCAGACAGGGTCTCGCTAAATTACACAGACTGTCTCTGGTCTCAAACTTGCGATCCTCCTGCCTCCGCCTCCCAAGTCACTGGGATTACAGGCTGGGCCACCATGCCGGGCTCAGGGTAAAATTTTTTCAAGGGTATCCAACAACTGCACAGCAGAACACACCTGGAAATCTGAGCAGAAATCTGCTTCCACAGGCTTCCCAACGTCCTGGGCTTCAGTCGGCGTGGCCCAGGACGTCCAGAGCAACTGCCTCACTCTAACCAGCGCCGAGCACCTTCACTGCTCTGCTTTTTTTCTCTCCTTTTTTGTTTAGCGGTCTGCACTCCCTTACAATGGTAACCGTGCCACATGTGCTCTCAGGGACATTATCCATTATCCCTGCCAGGGCCCAGCTTTTTCTCCCTTGACTTTGTTGGTCTCACTTGGAATATAGCTTTTGCTATTCACACTGCCCGGGGCCCCCAGCTTTCCTGAGCCAAGTCCACTCCCTGCGGCACAGGCACAGGCACAGGCTTGGTGGCCACTCCAGGCCCCTCACCCTGGCCTTCACGGAGGGTGCCAGAAGCCTGGAAATGACCTCCTAAGCTCTTCACTGCCACTTCTTCTTCTTCTTTTTTTTTTGTGGTACTGTGGGTTGGACCCAGGACCTTGCGCTTGCATGCTCTGCGAGTGCTGGAGCACTGAGCTGTACCCCCTGGCCCATTTTTTACTCTTTGAGACAGGTCTCCCTAAGTTACACAGACTGCCTCTGGTCTCGAATTTGCGATCCTCCCGCCTCCGCCTCCCAAGCCACTGGGATTACAGGCATGCGCCATTCACTGCTACTTTTAAACTTTTATTCAGGCTTGTACCTTCTGGATTTATCACCCTTTAAATCAGAGCAGCTTAACCAGAGGACCCAAAGAGAATTCAGAGGTGTGTAAATTCGGATGGGGAAAAAATTTATACCATTTTTTGCTAAATTCTCATTTAAAATTTGCATTTCTTCAATTATGAATGTAGTCAATATAATAGTATTCACTGCACCTGATTGCATTAATAGAAAATATTTTTAACACTACAATTGCTTCAAATATCTTAAAATACCATTTGTGCTTACAACTTCAGTACTATAGCTGTCATGAGACATGCTTCTATGTCTTTTTATACATCAATAAGGAGGCACACTAAGTGACAAATTTTTAGTATTTTGATAACTGTCAACAAAATTCTTTTTTGTTATGATCCTATACATTTTATCCTTCCTAAACATTTCAAAAACAAAAAACAGACAAAAAGCCCCAATATTCTCAGAAAGGATCCATAGGCTCAGCTAATGTCAAAGTAGGATGTGCCCCTCTACCCAGCTGGGTAATTGTTTGTTGTATGCAATTTACTCAGTTCTTCAGCTACTCTGTCATACATGTGGGAGAATTGGGGATCCTGGCTTGGGCCCTCTGGCCACACCAAGGACACCTATGCTTCTTGACATGCTTCACTCTACTTCTAGACTCCAAGATCTCATTTCCAACACCCCTCAATCTTCCACATGCACAGCCACCAATACAGACCACGTTTAAAGTCATGGTTAGGATGATTAGTGTTTCCCTTCTACCCCACGGCATCTGCCATCCCGGGACTGTCAACAATCATACAAAACTCAGAGTAACCCACCGCCGAAATGCCTGATGTTTAAATTGCGACGATGCTGATGATGTCACTATTGTATTTTGATCAGCAACTCCCTCAGTCGCCCTGGAACTGGCTGAGAAATTTCTCTCCCAGGAACTTTAGATGCCCCTTTCTCACATTCTGACCACAGTTTTGTTTCCACCTAGTTTCTGTATGACCTCTCCCTCACCCCTTAACACCCCTTCGAACTCAAGAGACTCCAGATCCTTCTCTCCTTACTATTTTAGTCTCTTGGCTCTTTTTTTCCTCCTTCTCTTCAAGCTTGACCTCAACACTGATCATGTGAAATACACATAATCACCTTTCAGATTCCTGAAGGACAGACAATTTTATCTCAAGCCAGGAGAGGTGACTCCAGAGGTGGAGGCAGGAGGATTGCACGTTTGAGGCCAGAGGTAGCTGACATAACTTAGCAAGATCCTATCTCAAGAGAAAAAAATATAAAAGGGAATGGGGGTACAGCGCAGTGGTAGAGAACTTGCAAAGTAGACACAAGGCCCTGGGTTCAACTCCCAGTACCACCAAATAAACAAAACCAAAAACCAAAACAAAAAACCACCTCATCTCTACCAAGCAAATCCCAACTTGAATCAATGCTAAAATGTGCTCCCTTCATTTCTATCTTAAGATTGCTGAGAAACGCTAGGGGAAAAATCATACAATTATCCAGAAGGCAACCAACACAGATCAACTGTCTTTAGCCTTGACTGGGCTCTCAGTACCATTTTTTTTTTCTTTTTGGAGGCGTATCTGCTTAGTTCTTGCATCCTCATTCCTTTGCAATACTGCAAATATAGCCCACCAGTGTCTTATGCCCCAATGGGTTAAGTACTTCTCCACCTCTTACCTATTTAAGTAAGAACATCGAGACCATTTGGTACGACCTTTGGTTTTCTGACTTCTACCGCTTCTTCCTATTCCACTCAAAGGCATCTTCATCCACCTTCATTCTTATAACTTTCCACTCCACTCCCACAGTGCTTTTGGAGACTCTTTCTACTTCCTTCCTGTCACTGGTCCCTGACCCTCTCATTCTCATCTTGCAAAGTGGGAAGTGACTGTGCCCCTGCACACAGGACGACAGTCTTTCAGCGCCCTGGAATACTCTTCTGTCTTCCTGTTATTTAGAAACTGGTGAAGGCACTGCTGTCTCTAGGTAATCTCCCATGATGATCTCCCTTGCATTCTGAGATTGGATCAGACACATACACCATGTCTGGAACACCCTGAGCACCTATAAGGTGTGTATAGCACTTACCCCATGATATCATAATCATTTATTTCTTCTGTGCCCCCTGAGGGCAGAGTGAATGGATTGTTTTGGGGCATAAAACAGTAACTTGTAATACTCCGAAGAATCTACATTGCTCTTAAAATGTGAGGATGTATTTTGCAATATACTTTCAGATGAATAAAGTTATAGACTCTGAATGGTAGTGTTCTGTGGTGAAGCTTTTACACCTTTCAAGATGTAAGAGCATTTGAGAATATCTTCAAGACTTGCTCTCCCCACCCCTACAGTGCTGGGGATCAAACCCAGAGCCTTGGGCATGCTAGGCAAGCACTCTAACATTACACTTCAATACTCCCAACCCCTAATTTGTAGTTTATTAAAGGGCTGCTCATGTTCCTCTCTGTTTAGCTTTGAACTCCTTTTAGCACAAAGTAAATACATTACACCAACCCATAAATCATTACTGAAATTGAATTGGCTATAATTTTCACAAGAGCTTTACAACTTATTTTAGCTTTTTCCATGAAGTTTCCACTTTTTAAACATTACTTTCTGAGGCTGAAACTTTCCGCGCTTTTGCTTTTGAACTTTGGCATTCTACTTCTTCAAAGCCTATCTGTGCTTTTTGCTTTAATAACTGAGTTTCTACCACTGGCAGGCACCTCTGAACCAACTATCCAGACTTACAAAGAAAGGCAACTTAAGAGATAGGAGTAAGGAGGCAAATCATTTCAGGTCTCCTAAGGAGCTATTCAATACCAGAAAACTGGAAACACATTCTTAATCAAACCTACACCTGAGCTATGACCAAGGAGGATGCATCCAAACTGAACTGAAAGGATCAACGAAAAAAAGCTACTTTATTGGTGGTGGCGGGATGGTCAGGAATATTTGACCAGTGACACAAGTAACATACCTCCACAGGTTATTCGGAACCTCTAATGACAACAAACACAGCAGGACTGATCAGATACCCTAAGCAGTTTCATTTAAGTCCTCAAGACCTGGGAAATCTGCTCCTTTGTTTTATTTATTTTTGAGACAGGGTCTTGCTACCCTGTAAGCCAGGTTGGCCGCAAAGTCAATACCTGCCCCAGCCTCCCAAGTGGTACGATTCCAGGTGTGCACCCCCATACCCAGCTCCTAATTGATTTCTGAACAGCTTTACTGAGCTGTCATTGATGTGGAGTAAGTTCTACACCAAGGATAAAATGTGATGAGTTTTTAAATATGTGTACACCCTGAACTCCCACCACAATCAAGATAATCATGCCCCAAAGTTTCTCCTGCTTTTCCTCACCTCCCCCACCCCTACCCATGGAAACTAATTACCTGCTTTTTGTCATTACAGATCAGTTGGTATTTTATAATTTTTTTTTAAATAAATGGAACCACACAGTATGCACCTTTTCATTTAGCATGATTATTCTGAGATCCACTCATGTCTGTAGTTGATTCTGTTTTATTTCTAACTAATATTCTTCTATAGCCTGCAGCTGTAGCCCTGTGGCATCCGATCCCATCAGATCTCGGAAGCTAAGCAGGGTTGGGCCTGCTTAGTACTTGGATGGGAGACCGCCAGGGAACACCAGATACTGTAGGCTTGGAAGAAGGACCCAGAAACCCCTCCCAAAAATCAATCTGCCATTGGAAACCCTATGAACAACAGAGAAGCACTGACAATAGTGTTTCACTTGTTGTACACAGGGTCACTATGAGTTGGATACCGACTTGACAGCACCTAACAACAACAAAAACAATATTCTTCTGTTGGGGCTGGGATTTAGCTTGGTTGACAGAGCACTGCTCTGCAGTCTCTGTGGTCCTGGAGTCAATCCCCAGCACCACAAAATTAGGAGAAGGATGTGGCAATCCACTCCCAAGGCAATCCCGAAACAACCAGCCATTGAAAACCCTATAAGGGTTGCTACAAGTTGGATACGACTCAATAGCACCTAACAACAACAACAACAACAACATTCTTCTGTAGGGGTATACTAGAATTGTCTATTTATCTGGTAGTAAGCCATGTTGGTCTACATTTTGGCTTCAATTTTTCTTAGATTCCCTAATAGATTTTAAAATCTAGAACTATTCTAAGTGTTTCCAAATTTCTGACTACTTCCATTGCCTGCCTTCTTATTTTTCTAAAAGATGTGTACCAATTTAACATGGAATAAAATATTTATTATGTCTTCCTTCCTCCCCTCCTTTGTACAGAGGAGTCCTGGACCTGGCATAAGCTAGTCAAGTGCTCTACCACTGAGCCACATCCCCAGCCCTTAAAGTGATCTTTTTCACCCTATGGAAATTATATTGCTGTTTAAATGGGAGGCCAATGGCTTATGGTGGGGCTCTGGCTGGATCTGTAAAAGTCCACTGTTTTCCTAAAGAACCACCTTGCAAAGTTCCCTCCAGACCAAGCTGGGACTATTGTTGTTGTTGTTGGGTGCCGTCGAGTCGGTATCCAACTCATAGCGACCCTCATAGGGTTTTCAATGGCTGACTGTTTCGGGATTGCCTTGGGAGTGGATTGCCAGGCCTTCTCCCATTTTTGCGGTGCTGGGAATTGAACTCGAGACCTCAGAGACTGCAGCACAGCGCTCTACCAACTGAGCTAAATCCCAGCCCCAAGTTGGGACTATAGGTCTTGCTTATAGTGCAGACAGCTCTGATTCCAAATGTGTCCCAGATTAGCTAAGATTTATAAGCTCAATGGGAAAAGCCACTACATTTTTGTATTATTACAGAAGAAATGAGCTAAAAATACTTACTTAGTTTAGAAAAAGTCAAATACTCTAGAAGAACTATTTGACCTTTGAAACACAGAACAGAAGCATGATTAAGTTTTGGCCGAATTTCCTATAACTTGCTTATTTCCCCATTTCTGAAAGACTATCAAACTATTTATTCTAACTACCTTTGGGAGAAGAGAAGCTTAACAAATTTGTATTTTTAGCTAGTATTCTAATTTTAGGCATTGTGTTTAGGATAAAATAATCCAAAAAGTCCTTAGAGACAGATGTAACCTTCAACATGAAATGTTTCAACTGAAATCAGTTTTGTAGACAATCCAATCATGTGCCAAAGCTTGTTTTTGTAACAGCTATGCCAGACTTACCCAATTACAAAATAACATTCATATTCATCCAAAATGTGTTTTCAGCAATGCTCATTTTTGTTGTTGTTTGTTTGTTGTGTTGGGGATGGAAATCAAGCCCTCATGCATGTTAGGTAAATGTTCTACCTCTGAGCTACATCTCTAGATCCCCAAAATTATTTTTGATAAAATTACGCTAATAGAATGGGCATTTCCTACAGGGATTTATGTCTCTTGTTATTTGTGTCTCAAAGTAAGAGTTATTACGGCATGGTTCAAGGAAGAGGCATTTTTAGTTAATAAGACAAATGAAATAATTATTAGCGCGTGCAGGGTGTAGGGCTAAATCTCACTCCCCCTGCGGCCTTGCCCTCCCCATTTTTCAGTACTGAGAGTTTAACCCAGGCCCCTGAATTTGCTAGGCAAGTGCTCTACCAATGAGCCACACCCCTCTTTTATTTTTTATATTTTGCAGCACTGGGGAGTTGAATCCAGGGCCTTGCACATGTTAGACAAACGCTCTACACAACTGGGCTGCACCTCCACCCTCTTTTTTACTTTTTGAGACAGTGCCTTGTTAAGTTGCTCAGGCTGACCTCTGGCCTTGAACTTGTGATCCTCATGCCCCAGCCTCCCCAGCAACTGGGTTACACATGTGTACCAAGGCACCCAGTTCCTTTTCACTTTTTATACAAAGTTTTCAACATACCCACCAGAAATAAAATATATTCCCTGGAAAACACCCAAATGAATCTATGATTTATTCAAAGTTAGGAATTCAAAGAGGAGGGAGATAATTTTAGAAGAAGTGCTAAAAGGATTCTGAAATAGCTTCTCTAGTGTCTGCTAACAGAAAAACAGTTTGGAGGAAAAAAAAAGCCAAATTCTTTGCTATTACTAGATTCAGGGGAAAAGAGGTCTTTGAAAGCTGTTTTCACTTGGCTCTGAAGACTGGTATTATTTTGCTCTATTTGACTGAAACTGTGGAGTAATGCAGTATTCTCAATAGCAATATTGTGGGTTTTATCACTCATTAAACCAATGTCTGACCCTGATGAATATTTATTAGTGCCAGTAAGAATAGCAACCACACAATTTTCATAGCTGCAAAATATTGACACTGAAATTTTTATGAGGACTGAGATAATTACTTGCTCAGAAACAAAAATAATTTTATATCTTATCTCTGGCCCCTACATTTTATGTCCACTGACTGCTAAGTTAAGACATCTTATTTATTTATTTATTTATTTATTTATTTTTTGTGGTACTGGGGGTCGAACCCAGGGCCTGGCACCTGCATGCTCTGCAAGTGCTGGACCACTGAGCTGTGCCCCCAGCCCACTTTTTTTTTTTACTTTTTGAGACAGGGTCTCGCTAAATTACGCAGACTGCCTCTGGTCTCGAACTTGCGATCCTCCTGCCTCTGCCTCCCGAGCCACTGGGATTACAGGCGTGTTCCACCGCGCCCGGCAGTTAAAACATCTTTATATAACTGTCTTGTTTTAATTTTCTGGGTAGCGTCAAGAATGGACTTGGGGATGAATTTTGACATAGACCTTTTAAGGGAAAACGGAGAACCCTGATTGGAAGAGAGAAAGGGATGAGCAAGAGTGTCACTAATGAAGAGGACCATACCCAGCGTCCCTAAGAGAAGCCTGTGGGCCGCACACTGTGGGCCCAGTTGCGGAGTTCAGACTTCACCTGACAGGTATGAGGGAGCTCCAGATAGGAAGGACCACTGTGTTCAGCACTACAGAAGGCAAGACTGCACACTCAGGGGCACGGTCCTTCCTCAAACAGCTTCTCTCAAAAGACCTTGAAACAGAGGCTGGAATACATTCCCAAACCCACTCCCTCCGAAAGCCTCTCCAATTTACAAAGGAGCATTGACATGTAAGAGACACGACTGAACAAATGCTCAATCTCACAAAGATACTTAGAGTTTTAAAAAAATCTATTCTGAGAATAGAAACTGCTTTTGAAACATAAAAGTTGTGAATGATTGAAATGAAATTAAAATCTCAAGCCCTTAACAAATTTCCCCAAACCCCTGTAAACACAGTGTAATGAATTAAGGTGATATTTTCATATTTAACGAAGAAGATACATAAATACCTTGAAAGCTTTTTTCCTTTCAAAAATTTACATTTCAGTATCATTGACATTAGTGCAAATGACTATAGACTCCTAGAATACAGACATGACTTGTTAATCTTATCAAAAGTACTTAAACACTGCTTTTGAACTTAGTTATTTGAAGACACTTTGAGATTTAGTACCTTTCCCCATCCCACAGTATGAGGTATTTAACCATAAAATAATGACATGGATTTCACTGTTGCTTGTTAACTGAGCTGCACTAATTTCTATTAGACAACTAAAAAACAACCAACAAAATACTATGAAGAACAATGCTCAACATTCCCATTGTGAGTTAGGGCCTTACATTCTGTTCTTTCAAAGTGGAAAACACTTTCTCGCCCTGCTGATTATCCAGGTAGACCCCCATCCAAAGGCATCTTCACTTAAGGTATGATTCTCGAGTGTGACCTCTTTTCTGGACATAGAATGGGATCCGGAATACAATACCCCAAAGCACGCTGAGTACTTTGGACTGAAGGACAATGCAAGGGCTCCAGAGGCCAGGTCTCTCTCTGATCTTCTCCCCTTTTCTGCCTTCTACTCTACTCTCCTCCCTAAAAGCAGGCCAGACATGAGAAGTCCTTTTCCCCAGGGTGGGACACAACACACAGACACCTCTCCCTCAAAGTGAGCTGTAAAACCTGGGAACATTAACTGTAACCTTGCCCTGCCTTTCTGCATAGCTGCTGGACAGAAGGAAGTCCTCCGACTCACCCTGTCTGATAGAGAATGGGACCTCGTCCAGAAGGGTCCTCCATAACCGGAGGAAGGGATGCTGCACTGAGAACCCAAGATGAGCCGACAGCCAGCCCTGCCGGGTTTACCCTTTTGGTCTATGCCCGTCAGACCATGAGATTTGTCCAGGCAGATTTCTACACAGCTGCCCATTCTTTACTGAACCTACACATAAAAACTGACAGTTTTCCCGAGACTGTTGGTTTTCATTTCTCAAGGCTCTAAAACTTTGATTAAATTTATTATGCTTTTCTCTTGTTACTCTGTATTTTGTTTTAGGAGTATTGTGCATAACACTTACGACAGTTGAAAAAGGTGTCACAGTTCTGTCCCTCAACACCTACCTTAAAGTCATGGACATGTAGAAGGAAAGAGACATAAAAATGCTTTTGAATTCTACCAGATTCTATGTATCAGAGGTACTCCGAATTTAACCCTATACTGGAATTTTAAACATTTATCAGTGTTTTCACAGTTGTGTCAAGTAAATATACTGACAACTAAAACATATAATAAATCAATACTTTAATCTTCAGCATATGCATATTCAATTTAAAAAATCCTAGCTCAGATTTTTTGCTCTTGCCTATACAAATTTAAGGAATCAACTCCAATTTTAATATCTTAGAACTTTGTGTTTACTTACAAGCCTCATCTATTTTTTTTCTTTTCTTTTAAAAAATTTTGGTGCTGGGGATAGAGCTCAAGGCCTCAGACATGCTACACATCCACTGAGCTACACCTCAGCCTAAGGCTCACTTTTTCTTTAAAGCTTTACTATTTTTTTTCAAAATTATGTAATATTCCTGATGATAACTTTTAATAATAGCAACGATTTCCTCTTCAAGTATGAAATAAAGACCTGAAAACATTTATTTGTCAGATTTAAAGGTTTAAGATTTAAGGAGGCAAAAAGAAGAGGTGGGGGGAAGGAGGAAGGGGGACGGAGAAAGTGTGTATGAATATTTCAATATCCATTTTTGGCTTACAGGACTTTATTTGAATCCAAACCTCATCTGAGTTAATTTTGGCTCCTATATTAGTTTCCACTTCATTTATCATTAACAAAGACCTCCTTTGAGAAGTACTTCAGAGAAAAAGCAAAGGAAAAAGTCTTCACTTTTACAAAGATCCAATGCTATCGATGCTGCCCTTCACCATCAAATGTGGTGTTAGGTGTCCTCATCTTCCGTGTGTTCTACTTCACTGAAGAGGACTTGTTGTGAGTTATTCCTTTACTCAGTCTTTTTATTAAATGTAGACATTTATGAGATGGATAGAGAAAAATAAAGTTTACTTTCTTTTAAAGCCAACTTGTCTCTATACGGACTGCATCTAACTTTTATCAGCATGGCGTTCCAATGGACAAATTAACAGTATCCAAAATAAATGACATTCTGTCAATTCCAACGTCTATAGCTGATTCTAAGACAATGCACTCATTTAGGCTAGTGTGGAAAGAGCCACATAGAATATCTAAGGTGTTTAGTGGCTGCTTCTGCCCAACAGAGAGAAGTACAATGATCCTCTATGTCCTAATCTTTTTAAATCTTATGAATCATAAACATACAGAATCTCTTTATTTCAAGAATGACATTCTTCCCGTGAGTCAGATAGGAGTCTGTATTAGAAAGGAAAAATGGCCATAGTCTTTCCATCTGTATCTGATGCCTTCATAAACAGTGCATTTTGGGGTATATTGGGGAGAAATGCTGGTAGAAGCAGACAAAGAAACGTGAAACATGATCCAGGCAGAGCCTTCTGATAGTTGGATACTCTTCCCCTGGAATATCCATCAGAAAGGATTTTTCTTTTCTTCATAGCATCCCGATTCCTAGTATGATTTCCAATGCTAGCCTACCCAAGTAAATAAACTGTACTTCCTTTTGCTATTGGTCAATTTATTGTTATTGTTATTGTTAGGTGCCGTCAAGTTGGTACCCGACTCATAGTGGCCCTCATAGGATTTCAATGGCTGACTGTTTCGGGATTGCCTTGGGAGTGGATTGCCAGGTCCTTCTCCCACTTTTGCGGTGCTGGGAATTGAACTCGGGACCTCAGAGATGGCAGCACAGCGCTCTACCAACGGAGCTAAATCCCAGCCCAGTCAATTTATTAGCTCCTTTAAAATATGAAAGACTATTTTAAGCCACTCCAATAAAAATTAGATACATCCGTGACTGACAGAATGTATAACTGAGACATAACCCCGTTTCAAATGTGGAATAAGATGATCTCCAAAGTCACACTGAACACTAGAAGCTCTCCAGGAAGAGTGGGAAGAGAGTGGATAGTGTAGGCTCTTGGAAGAGGAATGTTAAGTGTGTTGGCAGAAAGATGACTCAGGGTTACACACGCTGGCTAGCTTTCAGTAAGGACAGGACCCTGGATTACGAGTTTCCTAATTTTTTTTTTCCCCAAGGCTAAAACATCATATAAGAGCCTACCTGACATTTTGGAGAATTTGCTGTGCTGGGATTGATATTCCGCATTGCCTAAGAGTGAAAAATAAGATGGATAAAAATTACTTTAAGCCACATGGTTTGGCTGTGTAGGCTGACTTACAAATTGCATCCAGACATATCACCATAGCACAGAATTCCCAAGCTACCCAGGAAGCAGCAGACTGAGGAGACAGCAGTCAATGGAGTCGCCACACAACAAGACTGAGACCTCAGAAGTTTTTCACAGCATCGAGGACAGGACAGCAAGACGAGGTGTCAGGACCAAACCTGATCATGGGCAGGTAGGTTCTTTGCTTCTCTATTAGACGAAGCAGGCAGAATGTTTTTGATGTTTTAGCGATAAGGGATATTGTCAATGGAAGAAGTTCACAGGAAGTCAGATGACTTCGGATATATTGAATTTATACTGACTGCTAAAAGGAAAACAAAAACTTCTAACAAAAATAGACTAATAGCATGAGGATAAAGTAGATCTGTCACTTCAACATAAGAAAAGACAATATAGTAGGTAGGGAGGAAGAAACAAAGAGGTAACCTTTAAAGGAAGGGAAGCTACTCTGTCCAGGACCCATCACCCAGAGTAAGAATCAGAGTAAGAATTAGAACATTTCTTTGGAAAGAAGAGTTTTACAAGTAGCAGCGTTCTCCCCACCAAAAAACCAGGCCGATCTATGGCATACAATAAAATGATCGGCGGACCATTTCTAGACTTTAAAAATGATCATTAAAACAGCAAGACGTTGACATTATCAATTAAATAACCTTTTTCTTATTAAAGTTTCTTGATTTGGGTAGTGGTTATTCATGTGACATTGAGACTTGCATTTACTTAGGACCAAGTAGGACTCAACCACAACAAAATGAAAAGCAACCAATGAAAATAGCCTTTAACTCTTGATGCTGTGACCTTGCTCTGACTAAATACAGTTTTATATAAGAGGAAAGTGCCCTTTGATTACGGTTACTTGTTAGAAAGTCAGTTACCAGGACAGGAAATGGTGTTGCTGTGCTTCCTCTCCACCTTTTATGGCAGATGAAGAGATGTTTCTTTCTAGGCCATTTGCTCATACCACGTGCCAGCACGAACTCTCTTACTCTCTGTCCGGCTCACCTTTGAGGCCAACCCCACAAGGGTCAGACGAAGGGATTAGTGACAGAGCACAGGCTATTTAAGGCGAGTCTGTCTGGGAGTCCATGGCTTAATTTAATTAACTCTTCGGGGACCCAATCCATTCCTGCACCCCAAGTCAGAGGTGGCATCATGTATTTTCCATGACCCTCTAGTGACACTTTAAACATAGAGCCATATTTAAATATTCCCCTTAAAGGCTTATATCCTGGAAACAGAAATATAGAGTATAAGTCATTTGAAATACATTTGGTATGCTATGGTTTGGGCGGAAATACTGATACATGTATTTTTGCTTTGCAAACAGAATGTTGGGGTGCAGGGGACTAAGAAACTCAGTATTTCCCACTCAGAGGAGAGAACTAGAAAAATAGGGAAAAGGATATTCTATTTCGGTATACTTTCTTTTCTACACTTTTACTATTTTGCCATATTTTTATTATCTATTCAAAAGTTTTTGGGGTTTTCTTGCTTTCCTTTTTTTTTTCTTTTTTTGAGACAAGGTCTCTCTATGTCTCCAGGCTGGCCTGGAAATTGTGACCCTCCTGTGGAAGTATTCCAAGCGCTGGTAATACAGGCATGTGCTACCCTGCCTGGCTTTATTCAAAAATTATTTAAAAATGTTAAAAAGATCTACACTGCTTAATACAGACATAATCCTCAGTATCTGAATATCTTAAATACTCTGAAATAATATAAGACAAAAAATATTATTATTAAAGTTTTCTCTGCAGTGCTACAGACTGAACACAGGCCCTCACATGTGCTAGGCAAGCATGCTCTACCACTGAGATACATCTCCAGCCCCCAAATTAATTTGAGGTAGGGGATCATCTATTCTTTTTTTTTTTTTGCGGTACTGGGGGTTGAACCCAGGGCCTCGCGCCTGCATGCTCTGCAAGTGCTGGACCACTGAGCTGCACCTCAGCCCATTTTTTTTTTTTTTTTTTTACTTTTTGAGACAGGGTCTCGCTAAATTACACAGACTGCCTCTGGTCTCGAACTTGCGATCCTCCCGCCTCCGCCTCCCGAGCCACTGGGATTACAGGCGTGCGCCACCATGCCCGGCCGAGATCATCTATTCTCAAGCAACATAAGGCCAATAATACTTTCTGGAAGAAAACTGATGCAAATGTTCCTATGTGTCTCAAGCTCTCTACTGTCACGTGCTACCCTTGCCAACCTGAAGAAACATCCATAAGCAGGTAATTTTATGACCTATGGAGATCTTCTAAACTTGGGGATAATCTGTATTATTTTTAAATGAGAATTCTTAGATTTAGCAATATGGAAGCATATTTGTCATTTAAGAAACATCTGGTCTGGTCGTCTCCCCCCAAATAATTCTTTTATGATGTCTCAGAGCTTCCCGGTTTGTGAAATCCTTAGAAATACAGTAATCCGCAATTCCACATACATTCAAGGAACCATCATTTCTTCCTTCAATTTTTCCTCAACTGTGACGATCATGCCAAGACAGCTGTTTACCATCCAGGATTACAAGATATATCCCACGTGATCAAAGGCCAGTGAAGAAACCTGACAGACAGAACTGGACGGAATCCTTCCGTGTCGTTCTAATTTTACAGACATACCTGTAAGTAATAAATGCTAAAACTGAATCTGCTCAACTTCATGTAAGAAAACAAACCTCCAAAGCGGAAGGCTGATTTCTAACCTGGGGCCTCACCTGCCGAAGCAGCTCTTGCTGTTTCAACCGCAGTCTCTCCTTCTCCATCTGCAGCTGCTGCAGCCGCATCTGCTGCTGCTGGTTGGAACTGCCGCCGCCCAGGACGCCTCCCTGTGGGCTCTGGGGAGCCAGGGGTGGTGGCTGTTTTACTGGAGCACTTTGACTGATTCTCTGGTTCATGGCTGAAATGAAACAAAAGATCTGTACTAAAAACACTAGCTAAAGGATGGCTTAGTTATTGAAAGGCAACTGGGGTTATTCAATGCAGCTTTTATGGTGGTACCACTAGAAATAACCTACATGTTCATCAATAGTACAAGGGTCACATTAACTTATTGTTGTCACCACTATTGTTAGAGCACCTAAGTAGTCATAATAGAAACAGAAATATGGGGCGCTCCAGAAAACAGCAAGAGTTTAGCTAAACTTACTTAGGTTAAATCCTTTTGGGGAGGATTATAGTTAATAAATTTACCTTTGAGCCCTGCTTTATGTGCAACGCCATGTGTTTTGAAATCCTGTCATTCGTGACTTTCTATTGCAAATATTTGTAACTTCTATTCTGACTTGCATTTAACCCACTTGCTGTTTAATATTTTTAATGCTTCCAAACATACATTTTAGATCTTTAAAATAATTTCTACAAACATACAGAAAAAAAAAGAATACAATGAATTCTCATATACTCATCACTAGTCACCTTTCCAATGATCAACCTATAGCTAGTCTTGTTTAATTGCCATCCTCGTCCACTTTTCCTCTGATTACTTTCAGGCAAATGTGAGAGCCTTTTATGCATAAATAATTTTAGTACGTATCTCTGAAAGAGTGGAACTCTTTAAAAAGAGACACAATGGCAATGCCATGATTAGGTTGTCAAAATATGCCAATTCCTATTACCAACTGTCCACCCCATGTTCGTTTCTCTGTTATTAAAAGGATTTCTTTCTTTCTTTTTCATTCTGCTTGTTTAAAATAGAAATCTACCCATGGTCCACAGGATGGATGTGACTCCAATTCTAAGTCTTAAAGCATGGTTTCTGGATCATCAGGAGCAGCACCATCTAGAACGCTTTAGAATGTGAATTTGTGGGCCTTAACCCAGTGGAACCAACAGAGAAACTGCAGGGCTGGGGCCCAGCAATCTTATCTTTGACAAGTACCCTCATGTTTTTTGATGTGCTCTCAAGCCTTTGCTTTAACAGATTACTCCCGCATTTTTGTTTTTTGGCCATTTTTTCAAGCAACTGTATCATTTGCACTGTAGAATGTTCTATAGCTTAGATTTTGCTCACGGCCTTTCCACAGTACCACTTAACATTTCACTATCCCTTGATGTGCTATAAACAAGTTAAACATTGATGCTTGATCATTTTTTTTTTTTTTTAAGACAAGAATACCTCATTGCTAGTACTGCATAAGATGTTTGTTGTTGTTGGTAGCTGCCACAGAGTTGGGTCTGACTCACAGTGACCTTTTGCTGATAGCTATAGGGACTTGATCAGCTTCTTTGCTTGCTTTAAGGCATAAAAAAAAGTTCCTGGTTCACCTTGTATCTTCTTTGCCCAAGATTTTAGTCCTTTTTTCTAAGAAACACTGTTTCTTTTAGTGGAGAATGGTATATTAGAAACACTAGTCCAGGTGCTATGGTACCTATTATTATTTTGTTGCTCCTTTGTCACTGATTCTAGGTGGTTCCCTTCAAAAAATGTGCATTTCTAATTCAAATTTAGAATTCAAGATTTCTACTTAGCTTATTTGAACTTGTAACAATTATTTTTATCTCTTATGCTGGAAAAGTTGGTTCTAACAGTACTTCTGGCCTGCAGCTGTACCACTGTGGTATCCGATCCCATCAGATCTTAGAAGCTAAGCACGGTTGGACCTGGTTAATTCCTGGAATGGGAGACTGCCTGGGAACACCAGGCTGCCTACTCCCCAAAATCAATCAGCCATTGAAAACCCTGCGAATAGCAGAGGAGTACTAACAATATGGTTTTGCCTGTTGTATGCAGGGTCTCTATGAGTCGAAAAACGACTTGATGGCACCAAACAACAACAACAGTATTTCTTATACTTCCATATACATGCAATCAATTTAAATAGCATGTTTATTAAAATTATGATCAACAAAATGACCAGAATGCTTCAGATTTGCAAATTTTTGTCCTTCAGAAATTCCAGGGATAGAGATGTGGCTCAGTGGCAGAGCGCTTGCTAGCATGTGCAAGGCTCTGGGTTCAATTCCCAGCACCGCAAAAATAAAACAAAACAAATTCTATTAAGTGTACACGGTGAAATCAGTGCAACTTAAAAGTCACCTGAAATAATTTTTCTCTGTAGGATTAGGCCACTGACTCAATGCAAAGATTTACTTATGAGAGGTAAGATTTTTGCTTTTGAATTTTAGAAACTTGCTTTTACTTTCTATTCTCTTCCCCCTACCCCCAACAGGTTAACAGGTAACCTTTTTTTTTTTTTTTTAATAAGATCAGTTTTTGGTGTACTGTTTTTAAAAATCTACATAAATACATCTCTCTTTTACAAATATATGGTAGCAGGTAGCATATTGGCCTGCAGCTATAGCCCTGTGGCATCCAATCCCATCAGATCTCAGAAGCTAAGCAGGGTCGGGCCTCGGTAGTACCTGGATGGGAGACCGCCTGGGAACACCAGAAGCTGTAGGCTTGGGAGGACCTGGCAACCCCCTCCCAAAAATCAATCTGCCATTGAAAACCCTATGAACAGCAGAGAAGCACTGACAATAGTGTTTCCCCTGTTGTACAGAGGGTCGCTATGAGTTGGATACTGACTCGACAGCATCGAACAACAACAACAACAGGTAGCATATTATGAATTCTTTCCTTCAGTTTGCTTTTTTCCCACTTAATATAACCTTGACATCATTCCAAAGCAGTGTATTTACCCATTTTCTTTCTGAAATAGCTGATTGATATTCTCAATTTCCTTTTAGGTTTTTACTACTACTAAGGAGTACTATACAGAATGAGCTTACACACAGATTATTTAATGGTTAAAAGCAAAAGTAATTTGTTAGGTATTATCCAATCTGTCCCTATCCCAATAGGGTTTGTCTTGTTGTATCCTCAACAGAAATGAATAAGACAGGTTCCACTCCCCCACAAAGGCTTACCAATCTGAAAGATGTATGACTTTACTCTTGCTTTGTCCTACTATAAGAAAGTTTAAGCAATTTTCTTTCCTTTTTTTGTGGTGCTAAGAGATCAACCCCATGGCCTCACACATGCTAGGCAATACCCAACTGAGCTATACCTCAGTTCTCAATTTTCATTATTTCAAATGGCTATTTGAACTTTTTATATGAACTATGTTTGTATCATTTTTATGGAATTATTAATTTTTACCTTTTCTTTTCTTTTTTTTTTGGTGGTACTGGGTGTTGAACCCAGGGTTTAATGCTTACATGCTTTCCAAGTGCTGTACCACTGAGCTGCACCCAGAGTCCATTTTTTTACTGTTTGAGATAGGGTTGTGCTAAATTATGCAGACTGCCTCTGGCCTCGAACTTGCGACCCTCCTGTCAAGTCACTGGGATGACACGTATGTGCCACTGTGCCCAGTGATTTTTACCTTTTCAATTTTATATGATCTACCTACTGTGATAAGAAGTTTTATGCAGGGTGTAAGTTAGACATGACTTCCTTCAGTTTTCCCCTATCTTTACATTTTGCTGATTTTCTCCTCATGAGTTTGTTAAATAGCTGACTTTACCAATCATTTTTTAAAAACTAAATGCTTCCAAATTTCACTTTCAGGTGACAGGAATTCATTTGTTCTTTACTAAAGAAACTGTAATTCTATTTGTTTGGCAATCCAATCCAATCCACTGGAATTTTATCTGGTATAAGGCATGAGTGGGTCTAAGTTGACTTTTTCCAGTATGACTGTCCATATCTCAGCACAACTTGTATAAATGTCTATGCTTCCCCCAATAATCCTTATCATAAACTAAATTTCCATACCTTGTTATTTATTTCTGGATCTTCTATTCTGTTTGTCAATCTGTTACTCCAGCAGTGCAGCCCCGCCTTCGCGGGTTAAGTGACTATGCGGCGCACACATGCACATCAGTGCAACCACACCATGTTTTAACAGCTAGTAAGACGAGCAATATTTTAAAACTAACTTTTAAGTTATTGAGCTTTAATTTAATGGCACTGTGGTTAAAGAGAATATGGTATATTGATTCTAGAAAAACTGTGACTTGTTTGAGACTTTGACATGGAGTCAGTCCAAGTGTTTATATCATATCAGAGCCAAGCCAGCTTTATGTCTGACTTTCCCCATTGCCCCGTTTCTGTATTCTCCTCCTTATTCTTAACATTTTTAGTCCTGATGTCTGCAGAAGCTGGATTGCCCTTAAGCCTGGCAGGCTCCAGTATGGCAGGCTCCAGGACTGCCTCCACTGCTTTGTGTGGTTTTACTTTCTGACCTACAGAGATATTTTTAAAAATTTATAGCCCAGTTATGTCTTTTTGGCTATCTTGTTTTAATATTTTGTTTGAAAGAACAGAGAAGGGAGGTCAAAACATAATGTACTGCTTGATTTTTTTTTTAAACCTTCCTGATTTATAGTTTAGCATTTTATAGAGGGATGGGTAAGAAAAAAACTAATGATTTTTGAGGGCCAAGATTCTCCAGGCACCAACAACTTTGTTTAATAAAACTACTTATCTGTCACCAACAAAGAGGCACAACTGATGGATACCATAGTATATGATACAAAAGAATATAGTTTTAGAGTCAAACAACCTTGGCCTAGAGGTAGTTGTTGTTAGGTGCTGTCAAATCATTTACGAGTTATAGTGACCCTCATAGGGTTTTCAATGGCTGATTGTTTCAGGATTGCCTTGGGAGTTGATTGCCACATCCTTCTCCCATTTTTGCGGTGCTGGGAATTGAACCCAGGACCTCAGAGACTGCAGAGTGGTGCTGTGCCAACTGAGCTAAATCTAGCCCTAGGGGTAGGCATACCAGTTAGGTTCTATACCTCACTGCCAGTGTCCTGAACCTGAGCTGGAGTCACTGTGGAGACTGGGTGTCCTACACTAGACCTGGAAGAGCGGGTGCTGTGTAAATGTTCATCTCCATACTTCTCCAGAAGAGTTGTTTTCCTAAACATCAGAACTACCTCTCCTGTAGACAACCATCCCACACCTCCCTCCTCGTCCAGACTCACACACACACACACACACACTCCCGCTCCTTCGGTTTATCACGCCATTCACTGTGTCCTAGTACTCCTATGATTCACAAAGACAGGCATGTTTATCTTTCCTACAAGATCTAGTGCAAAAAGATGGGTGGTAGAGATTAGGCTAAGAGGAATCTTTCTTTTGGTGGGGCATGTTCCTGGCTTTCCAAAAGAACACTCAGTATTATTTCTACAGAGATACATTTTCTACAATGTACCATGTCAGGCTCAATTGTCTAAATTACATATGAATTGGGGGACTGACCTGGTGTACGGTGAAAATGTCATAAAATAAGGCCTAGAGCCAGGCACGGTGGTGCACACCTGTAATCCCAGTGGCTCAGGAGGCGGAGGCAGGAGGATCGCAGGTTTGAGACCAGAGGCAGTCTGCATAACTTAGCAAGACCCTGTCTCAAAAAGTAAAAAAATGGATTGGGGGTGCAGCTCAGTGGTCCAGTACTTGCAAAGCATGCAAGTGTGAGGCCTTGGGTTCAACCCCCAGTACCACAAAAACAAAACAAAACAAAACAAAACAAAACACAAAACAAAACAAAAAAACAGGGCCTAGAGCAAACATCTACTAGGGAACAATGATTTTGTTGTTGTTGTTGTTGTTAGGTGTTGTCCAGTCGGTATCCGACTCATAGCGACCCTCTGTTCAACAGGGGAAACACTATTGTCAGTGCTTCTCTGCTGTTCATAGGGTTTTCAATGGCAGATTGATTTTTGGGAGGGGGTTGCCAGGTCCTTCTCCCAAGCCTACAGCTTCTGGTGTTCCCAGGCGGTCTTCCATCCAGGTACTACCCAGGCCTGACCCTGCTTAGCTTCTGAGATCTGACGGGATCAGATGCCACAGGGCTACCACTGCAGGCCAACAATGATTTTAGCTCCACATAATTAAAAAATGAAAACCAACCAACCAAACAAACAAAAGACTACCTGAAAATAGCCTATCAGTGAGCTGAGAAGAACTGGAATTATAAAACATGACTGATTTCAAGGCAAATTTGAGGGCTGTTAAATATTTCATCAATCAAAAAAAAAAATCACAAAAAGCTTTCCACACAAAAAGTGTGGGCTTTCCACACTAGATATTTTATTAAATAATATAATATTTAATAAGTTATTTGTAAGATATACTGGTGAGGCAGAGGGAGGCAGGGTGGAAAACATAAATGTGGTAAAACCAAATTGGACAATAACATGAATTTGAGAATAACAAAACTGCATAAAATAGGGGGATAAATGTAATCATTAACGACAACAGCTATTGCCCATGGCAAACTGAACTGGCTCCTAAGGTCTTTCTTAACTCTAAGCTTATCTGGCCACAAAAGGGGGGGAGGGGAGGAGGGGACAGTTAGCACATCAAAAGATGGAGGAAGAACTCCGGCTCAAGGAGTTAAACAGAGTCTTGCACAGAGGATGCAACCCAGCCTGGTGAGGGCCCTTGGGCCCTTCAGGCTGTGTTTACCTACATGTTGTTACCTATGGATACAAGCCGTGCTACAAAGTTTCCATGTAAAGAGCTCACTTAAATGACCAATTCAACAAGCCTGTTTATCTTCTGAGGGTGGATTTACTCCTCTCCAGAAGCATCCGTTCTTCACCTTCTGAGTTTCTTAAGCATTTCAACAAAGCACAGAGCAGGGCACCCACATGGGGTGCGGCAGAGACCTCACAGGCAGGGAAGAAACAAAACAGGCTTTGTTCCTAGGGGCTAGGGGGCAGGGCGGGGAGAAAAGAAAAGAATAGCATTACCAGCTTCTCCCCCCTGTGATCAAGGACTGAAATCCCAGTGCTTCCAGTTTTAATATAGATTCTAAAAGGGAGAGAGAGAGAGAGAGAGAGAGAGAGAGAGAGAGAGAGGGAGAGAGAGAGAGAGAAAACAACCCTCAAAAAACAAAAAACTACAAAAATATCACAATTTAAAAAAAATGGTATATTTTATAAAAACTTCGGAATCTATGTTGCTTGGACTATGAAATAGTAACTGCTTCAAGTTTTACTTAAATCAATCCTGACAGCTTTATGGTAGCAAACCAACCACTTAGCAATTACTGAAAGAAAGACTATCTTCTGAAAGAGAAACGAAAGGAGGCCATCACTAGGGTCTTTCCCCAAGTTTCATTCTCAAAATCTGAATTTTCAAACTTCAGATAACTTTTAAGATTTACATAATCTGTAACTTCAAAACCTTGGACTATTACAAAGCATTATAGATTTGTTAGTCTTAAAAGTTTGGGATAATAAAGTCATTTCTATTAAACTTATTACATATAACTTAAAAATCAGAGATAAAACGCCGGGCACGGTGATGCATGCCTGTAATTCCAGCGGCTTGGGAGGCGGAGGCAAGTTCGAGACCAGGGGCAGCCTGCGTAATTTAGCAAGATCCTATCTCAAAAAGTAAAAACATAGGCTGAGGGTGCAGCTCAGTGGTCCAGCACTTGCAAAGCATGCAAGTGCAAGGTCCTGGGTTCAACCCCCACTACTGACCACCGCAAAAAAAAAAAAAAAAAAAAAAAAAAAAAAAATCAGAGGCAATTTTGGGACCACTAAAACAATCTATACGGGCTGGGATTTAGCTCAGTGGGTAGAGTGCTTCACTGCAGTCTCTGAGGCCCCGAGTTCAATTCCCAGCACCGCAAAAATGGGAGAAGGGCCTGGCAATCCACTCCCAAGGCAATCCTGAAGCACTCAGCCATTGAAAACCCTATGAGGGTCGCTATAAGCACTCAGCCATTGAAAACCCTATGAGGGTCGCTATGAGTCGGATACTGACTCTACGGCACCTAACAACAACAACAACAAAACAATCTATGCCTGCAGCCGTAGCCCTGTGGTATCTGATCCCGGATGCCATGTCAGATCTCAGAAACTAAGCAGTGTCAGACCTGGTTAATACCTGGATGGGAGTCTGCCTGGGAACACCAGGTGCTGTAGGCTTGGGAGACGGACCCGGCAACCCACTCCCAAAAATCAATCTGCCATTGAAAACCCTATGAACAGCAGAGAAGCACTGACAATAGTGTTTCTTCTGTGGTACACAGGGTCGCTATGAGTAGGATATGGACTCCATGGCACCTAACAACACCAACAACAAAAACAATCTATAACAACACTCTCACAACAAAAGCATTTCTCTACTTTGTCTAATACTAGGCAAAGGCTGCTTCCAAATATTTAACATAGCTATGTACCTAAATGACAAAGCCATATCAATAAATCATTTTCTGGTGAGATAATTCATATACCATAGAATCCACCCTTTCAATGTGTACATTTAAGTCATTTTTATACATCTATAGAACTGTGCAACCATCACCACTATCTAGTTTCTGACCACTTTCATGCCTCCAAAAACAAACCCTGTATCCATTAGCAAGTCACTCCCTAATGTGCCGGGAAATTCCTCATCTACTTCCTTTGAATTTGCCTACATTAGATATTTCATACGAAAATAATCCAACAACACGCAGCCTTTTGTAACTGGCCTCTTTTACTTAACCTCATGTGTTCAATATTCATCCATATTGTAGTATGTACCAGCCCAGCACTGTTTTCATCACAGAAGAGTACTCCTTACTTAGCCATACCACATTTTGTTAGCATATTCATCAGCTGAGGAACATTTGGCTATTTTCACTTTTTGGCTTTTCTGAATAATACTGCTATGAACATTTATATAGAGGTTTTTGTGTGGATATGTTTTCAATTTTACATATACACCTAAGAATGTAACTCTCTGGCCATATGGGTCACTTTTTGAGGAACTGCCAAACTATTTCCCAAAGTGACTCCATCATTTACACTCCCATCAGCAACATACAAGAGTTCCAATTTCTCCACATACTGGTCAACACTTGGTGGGTCTTTTTGTTTTTTTATTTTTTGTTTTTTTTGGTACTTGAGGGTTGAATCCAGGGCCTCACACATGAGTTGCAAGTGCTCTACCACTGAGCTCTATCCCCAGCCTCCCTCCCTTTTTTGCAAATCATGAGACAGGGTCTCATAAAGTTATGCAGGCTGCCTCTCTAGCCTTGAACCTGTCATCCTCCTGCCTCAGCCTCCAGAGTCCTTTGGATTACAGGTGTGCACCGCGGGACCTGTTTAATCACATCTTTGCTCAAAAATACTGGTAACAAATATCAACACAATTTTTTCTTCCAACCTTCTACCAAAGGACTGTCATAGAATTTATTACAGCGCTATTTTTTCCCCAAATAATATAATTGTGGATGCAGCTTTAAAAAAAAAAAAAAAAGATCCCACAGAGTATTTTCTCCTCATCATTAAGCCGTTTAGAGTAGGACACAGGGGTTGCTAAATGAAGTCAGGTAGAGAAGGGAGAACATGCTCTAAGGAGCCTTCAGTCCTTGCTCTGTCCCAGAGAACCACCACATTTCTCCCCCTACTTAAGGAAAATAACGTTTAAACTCTAGTTTGGAATGAAAGTTCAGATAAAAAGACTACTGCTCCAAAGGGAAGGGGAGCCACATTTTAAAACAGATCTGCCTTTATGAATACATGTTAGATGATTGTTGTTGTTAGGTGCCGTCCAGTCGAGTCCGACTTATAGCGACCCTATATACAGCAGATCGAAACACTTCCCGATTCTGTGCCAGGCACACGATCTTATTTATATTTAAGTGCATTGTTGCAGACACTGTGTCAGTCCATCTGATGGAGGGTTTTCCTTTTTTGCATTGACCTGCCACTCTCCCAAACATGATGTCTTTCTTCAGGACTGATCTCTCCTGACTACATGTCTGAAATATGTAAACCGTAGTCTGGCCATTCCTGCTTCCAAGGAGCACTCTGGTAGCACTTCTTCTAGGACAAATCTGTTGGTTCTTTTGGCATCCATGGTATATTCAACAGTCATCTTCAGTACCATAATTCAAAAGCATCAATTCTTCTCCTGTCTCCCTTGTTCAATGTCCAGCTTCCAAAACCATGATGCGACTAAAAATACCATGGCATGAGTCAGACACACCTCCATCTTCAATGTGACATCTTTACTTTTCAATACTCTAAAGAGATCTTTTGCCACAGCTTTTCCCAAAGCAATGTGCCTTTGATTTCTTGACTGCTGCTTCCATGGGTGTTGATTATAGAGCCAAGCAAAGCAAAATCTTAAGGAGTAGATAGGCCCACTAACTACAGCTTTTATTCTAACTTCATGCAACTTTATTACCATGAATACTGTTTCACTGAGGGAATGTATAAGAGACACATACCTTAGAGTTTGGCTTCTTCTCATCTTTCAGTGCTCCTTGGCCACCCAGAAACCCCACCTATCTCCTCGGGCAGCACCTTGTTCATTGTATGGAATACATTTTATACATCATTCTCACAGCTCATGTAGAGGGTGGCATGTAACTGGCACTCAAACATTTGTTGAATGAATAAATAAATCCTGATACAGGTCCTATCCCCAGTTAGTAGTTCACTATCAGTAATGCAAGGGAGAATTGCTCAAGTTGAAGCAAGTCCAGAATGAGATCTGAAATGACCTTGGCAACCCCAGTAGTGGAACAAAGTGAGTATATAACAAACCAAGAACCTGAACTGCTTCTGTTCTAAAGCATCCGAATTTACTTCAACAAACAATTCCCCTGGGGACTGTAGTATCTCTTTCTTTTCTCTGAATCTGTGAGTTGATGGAAAAATAGCAAGCAGCAATGCCTGGCCCCTCTTCTCTAGCGTACTTTATAGTCAACATAAATGGAATTTGAACTCAGGGCTTCGCACATACTTTCACAGTTTGCAAGTGTTTCTCCAGTGAACTGCATCTCCAGCCCCTTTTCTATATTTTATCTTGAGACAGGGTCTTGCAAGGTTATGCAGGCTGCCTCTGGCATGCAGATCCTCCTGCCTCTGCCACCAAGTGGCCAGGACTGCCATTTTTTGTTGTTTTAAATAAAGTGTGCATGTGTTTGAGTGTGTGATGATACATGCTTTAATAACATAAGCCATTAATTTAAATTATCATTCAGTGACTATGGTGACACTAAGCTTTTAAATTTTAAACACTGGGAATGAGTCTTGTCCCATGGCATACACATGTAATCCAAGCTATCTGGGAGGCCAAGGCACGGGGATCCTGAGTTTGAGGTCAGGCTCTGTGCAATTTAGCAAGACATTGTTTTGCTGGGGGTGCAGCTCAGTGGTAGAACACTTGCCTGGCAAGAGCAAGATCCTGGGTTCAAGCTCCCAATACTGATGGGGCGGGGAAAGAGGGCAATGTTATGTAAATAAGAACAAGAATATTCTTCACTATATAATTATTTGTGTCACTAAACAACCCATCAAGTAGAAATTACATATTAATTTAACTTAGTTTAAAAAAATGCCTACTTGGCGGGCGTGGTGGCACACCACTGTAATCCCAGAGGCTCAGGAGGCAGAGGAGGGAAGAGTGCAAGTTAGAGACCAGAGGCAGTCTGCATAACTTAGCGAGACCCTGTCTCAAAAAGTGAAAAAATGGGCTGGGGGTGCAGCTCAGTGGTCCAGCACTTGCAAAGCATGCAGGCACGAGGCCCTGGGTTCAAACCCCAGTACCGCGCGCGAGAGAGATTAAAAAAAAAAGCCTACTCTTGGTGAACTGTGGAGAAACTGCTTACCATAACTGATAAAATTATTTTGATACTAGTCCATTGAATTTAACATAAATTCTAAAAATGAATAAAAGTGCAAAGCTTAAGTACTGAACTATTTGATATTTATTCAATAATCTTAGGAATTAAAATATTCATGTTAGCAAGTGCTCATTTTTAAGTTAAAAAATATAGTGGGGACAACTTTAACAATTTTTAATAGTATGCCATTTTTGTTGTTGTTTTGGTAGCACTAGGGGGTTAAATCCAAGGCAAGAACTCCAGCACTGAGCTGCACCCTTAGACCTCCACCTTTAAATTTTCTATTTGGAGACAAGGTCTCACCCAGCTAACAGTATGATTTAAATTGGGCTTACTGGGAACATGGCCTGGAACTAAGCATCAAATTCCCTTACATCAGATTTCTCTATCATGGCAATTTTATGCAAGTTGTAAAATTTTAAAACAAAGCATAGCATCAATATACCATCTAATTTAAGGCCGAACCTGCTCTCAATCCCAGGAGTTTACAAGTTGTGGCCACAGTTTAGCCATCCCACCCAGCACGTCTCACCCCCTACCAGATGTCTGCCAGGGCACAGCTGCTCCGTGACAGGACTTATCTTCTGATTCAAGGTTAAGAAATTTCCCAGTCTCTTCTTGAAAAGTAATTCCCAACAGTGACCACAAGACCAACAGCAAAACTTAAATAACACAACAAATAGTTCAGAAGTTCTCTCCAAAACTTTGGTGCACTCACATGAAGGCTACTGAGAATCGGGACCGTCAAGCAAAGATCCAAAAAAATTACCAAAGAATCCATAGGTACAGCACCTTGTAGTCAGCTAGTTGAAGACTGGAAATAGTCTTTTCAAAAGCATCCAGTCTAATGCATCACATTTGACATGAATCGGTTTAAGTAAAGAGAAGTTAGTTTTGATATCAGAACAGCGTGGGTCTGGATTCTCAATTGAGTAGGTAATTTTTTCTACAGCATGATCTAATTCAATTGAATCTAGTATAATATATCACTATCATGGGGCAAACAGGATGCTTTATTATAGATTTGAAAAATATTTTTGGGGGAGGGCATAGTCAATGCCAGGCCAGAGTAATACTATAATTATTTTTCTCACTGGGTAATGTACATACAAAACATCATGAACTGTCACACCAAAAGAGGCACCCGCAAAATGGAAGGCATCCAGGAGTTGTGAAGGAACAGACAGCGCTCAACACATGAAAGACAGGAAAGCGCGGTTATGAGAGCACCGCTAGGGTCAGGCGGTGCTCACAAATGCGAAGGTAAGCTCATTTCTGGGTAACAAAGGCACACAAGCCTTTACAGGAACGTTTCTTAAATAGAATGGACTGGCTTACAGTGCAGTCAGCAGTCAAAGGGCAGGTCTCAAAGAGACCAGGAGACATCTCTCCAGCGTGTGTGAAGAGGTGAGGAATGAATTGTGTAGATAACTCACTGAATGGCTTCAAAGTCTGTCCCAATCAGAGACCTCACAATTCCCTTCTACGACCAGAAACTCATCACCAGCCAGGCAGAAGGCACACATCTGATCCCCAGTCAGGGGGAAGGCGTGTGGGGAATTGGACTGGGAAGAAAGGACCACAGGATGGGGACCGTGGACACAGGACACTTATTACCCTGGGGAATTTCCTCAAGATGAGTGGCAATACCCGATGCAAGCGCATTACCCACAGTCTGATCCCCTCTGAAATCCCCCTGTATCCGTGTTGGCACACCAGGCATAGTTCTCAAAGACTGACTGCAGGCCATCTAATGTTGTTGTTAGGTGCTGTCCAGTGGCTCTGACTCATGGAGACCAAAACTGTGCCATGCCGGCACTATGTCAGAGCTTCTCTACTATTCAGAGGGTTTTCAATGGTGGACTGTTTTAGGAGTGGGCTCCTGGGTCTTTATCCCAAGCCTACAGCACCTGGTATTCCCAGGTGGTCTCCTATCCAAGGACTGACCAGGCCGTCTCTGCTTAGCTTCTGAGATCAGGCGGGATGGGATGCCAGGGTGTTGTGGCTGCAGAGGCAACCTATAGGTCTTATAAACTCTGGGTGGCAGGAGAGGCTCTGCTTTTGATTTTATAACTTAATTACATAACCTTGGATGGGTCCCGATTTCCCTACACCTTGGAGGAGCTCAGATTCAGGGGAGAATTCCCTCCCACCCTCCCTCCCCATCATTATTTTTTAACATGTGTTGGTGGTGTAGAGTCTCTATGATGAGGTGGCTCCATACCATTCAGTGAGCCAGAGATGCCCAGTGTTGCGCAGTGAGAAGAACGCTAGCAGTCCCTATGTTGGGAAATGCTGGGTAAGGGAATCAAATTCCTTTTCAGACCAAATTTTGAAGTTTATCTGTTAATAATTTTTGGTTAGCAACAGGTCTTTTTGCCTAAAACACAATGAAATATTTGTCTTTTTCTATCCTAAACTGTTAATATAATCTATAACCAAACACTGACCATCTACAATTACCAAGAAAGATTAAAAGAACTGGTAAGAGAAAAACAACAAAACTTGTTTTTAATACATGGATGTCATGAGATTTGCACTTGGATAAAATTCAAATAATTAGATGTTGACATTCTTTCTACAGAACACACTACAACTGAAGTTACAGATTGTTAGATATTTAGTTGGTCATGAGGTACATTTTCATTAAAAGAAAAATATTACTTACAACAGCTTCCATAAGTACTCTGTTTTAGAAAGGGAAAAGGTTAATGAATATAAGGATGGAAAATTTCTAATAGCTATTTAATTATTAGTACAAAATACTTAACCTTGAAAAATGTACTGAACTTTTGGTTTTAGGTACTTACTTTAATAAATTATATGTATATGTTTGGATTTTGCTTATTGTTTTAATTCTACTTATTATATTTTCAAGAAATATCACACACATATATGCACATATAGCAAGTCTGGGGAAACCTGGAAACAGAATCAAAATTAACATTGTACTGGCCAGGTGTGGTGACACACACCTGTAACCCCAGCACTCAGGAGGCTGAGGCAGGAGGAATGTGAGTTCAGGGCCAGCCTGGGATACATAGTGAGCTAGAAGTCAGGATCCTCTGAGCTACAATCCTGTCTTTAAAAAGCCCAAACCAAACCAACCAACCAAACAAAAAAAACCCAATACCTGAGTTTTAATTATCTTTGTCATGCACAAAATTTATGTGCACAGAACCGTAGTTAGGAATTAAGGAATATTTTGCTTTTGCCACATTAGATTGTTATTTCTTGAGATCCACATTTTTCCCACAAATCTATGACTTCAATATTTTGTTTATACTAAACATTTTTATCTCATTGTCATCAGCATTTATTTCCAAAAAACAGATTGCTAATACTATGTTAATACCTCTGTTAATATAAATAGGGACAGTGACAGTATGCAAAACACCAGTTTACTGACTCAGTGTTTGTATATTCTGATAAACAGGAAATAGAATTTCCTTGTGCTTTCATTAGGGCTTTCACTGGAAAATATTAATGACTATCATATAAAGCAATAATTTCAGTGTGTACAAGACTATGTGTGAACTTGAGACTCTTCATATTTACTGATGCAAAATCATACGAAATAACGGTCAACATAATATTCAAGGACCCGTTTTCTTTCATATAGAGTAAAAACAGTCTTAATGTGATTCCTTAAAAACAAAGAGGGCTGGTGACATAGCTCAGTGGTAATGCACTTGCCCAGCATGCACAAAGCCCTGGCTTTGCTCCCCAGCACTGGTAGGAAAACAAATAAATCACAACAACACAAAAAAACCTAAAACCATAAAAACTCTCTTTTTAAAAAACTTAGTATCAGTGTATCTAGACTGCCATTTGATAAAAATCCATGATTTGCTATAAATTACTAACAAATTCTCTAAAACAATGTAAACATCAAAGACACAGTTTTTTAAATGTTAAAAACAAGAAAATTGGATAAAAAAAGAACCAGTCCCCATCAAATTACTATTTAATTTTCTCACATTATACAGGTAATTTATTAACTTCATGAGTGATATAAAGAACTGGTATTTTAATATTCTAAATTAAAGAATCTGATAAAGAATAGAAATATAAAAGAGGTTGTCATTTGAAGTAGGCAGTAAGATCGAACTATGGAGATGCATCTTGTAATTTATTAACTTCATGAGTGATATGAAGAACTGGTATTTTAATATTCTAAATTAAAGAATCTGATAAAGAATAGAAATATAAAAGGGGTGTCATTTGAAGGAGACAGTAAGATCGAACTTATACGGAGTTGCATTTTTCATTCTAAGATGCCAAAAAATACACATCTACTTGACTAAGCTACAAATTGGTCAATATTTTAACATACATTTGAATAGTATAGGAAAGCACACTCAATAACCATGAAAGTATAACTTACAATCTGCTTATGCTTGCATGGCTCAAAGGGTTAGAAATAAGGGGCTAGTTTATATTTCCTTGGCAGAGATAAAACAAAATCCACTATACTGAACTTCAGATTTCAAGGAAAACTTCAAATCCAGCAGCTAACAGCTTGTCTCTATTTGCTGTCACTCTAGATCAGAGAAACCCACACATTTTTTTTTTTCTTTCCTGCCCCGCTTCAGTTACACTTGAGCTCTCTGACTGAAAAGGTCTGGAACAGATTAAAAGTCGGGCCACAAAATAAAAAGCTTTGGCATGTTGTCAAGCCTGTCTGGAATACACATACACATACACAGTGGGCCCAAGAAGGGAAACTAAATTCAGTCAGAGACTTTCATGAAACTTTCTTTGGCACATCTAATTGAATGCTTGTGTTGGAGGTAGGGGCAAGTACTCCCCCCACCAAATGCCTTTTCCTCTTTTAAAACAAAAGACTAAACTGTGGGCATAATCAATAGTTCTAATTAAGCTCCCCAAAATTATGCCCCTCCCCCAAATACAAAACCAAAAACCAAAAACCAAAAAACAAAACAAAACATAAAAAGCTTTGTTTTAAATCCTGATCTCTGTAGTTAGAGTTGCTTTTCATAAGCTTCTGATAGGAGTGGATAAAGACACCACAGCACTATTCTTCAAATTTTCCAAAATGTGGACAGATAGAAAGCATCTCATTAACTATGATTTAAGGAAACATGACTATTACTGTTGCAGTCCACACAAATGGCAACATTTATTAACTTTCCTACCTTTAGTGGTGTCCTGTTTCAGCCACAGGGCTTATTCAAATATTAAACAGAATCAGAAGTTGCAAATTATTACCATGCCACATTACTTTTTCTTTTAACACCCAAACAAGTCTTGAAGCTCAAAAGACTGGCATTTAAGCCAAACCGGATATCTGTCAAAATGACGGTCTCTGCCCTGACCCCACCTTTGACTTCACTTTGAATAAGGGGTTCAATTAGTCCAAGAAGCTGAAGTTTGAGGCAAACTCAAACACTGTTTGCTTGGATTCTTTTTTTTTTTATTTTATTTTAAGGTATACATAAGACACAGGAGAAGTGTTCACAATGTTCCTGACAGGGAAGTTATTTTATCCAACCAGCTGTGGATGGTTTTCTTTTTCTTTCTCTCCCTGGGGTTGTGTTTTGATGGCATTCACAGAGTTAATTCCTCTTTCCCGTAAGGGCCCCACAGTTGTTGTTAGGTCAACCCCTGTAAAGCTTCAAAGATTCCGCAGCCCCCCAGTCTGACCTACTCAGTGACCTGCACATTGTTTTCATTTAGCTGCATCTAGTCCAAGAGGAGAGCTTCAAAACCACAATTATCTGCTTCTTTTTAGATTCATTTTCCATGGCTTTGGAAAAATATCTTAGGAGCCGAACTGAAGAAAGCAAAAAAATATGGATAAAAAGGAACTGAATAACTTGTATGTGCTCATCAAAATGTGCACACTGGCAAGGCAGAGCTGCTTTGTGCAAATGGTGACTTTTATACATCATCTGGAGGTGAATATGGTTTCCCTATTTTTGTAAATAAAAAACAAAGGCAAAGATCTTCACTTTAAAAGGGGGCCATAAGAGAAGAAGGGAAAAATGTTTTCGTTAGACCATTTCTAGGACTAAAGGTCATCCCTGGCTTCCCCACCACCTAGAAAGGCCAGTACTGGAAAACTCTCAGGTAGGAGCTCAGCATAGGCAGACACCAGGTCAGCGACAACAGCTACTCATCCAGGTTTTGGATGTTGCGTGACAGCCTGATTGTTATTGCAGCTAGAGAGATCATTTTCAACGAGGTCAGTGTGTTTCCCAAAATGTGAAAGTAAGGGACTATGGTTTGTCAGCTCTTAGCACATTCCCCTCCCAACCCAGGCTGAAAGGCTGATTTAGACCTGGATTTCTCAAGTTTAAAATGAAAGAGGAAAAAACAGTGCTGAGAAAAGTTGGGTGGGCAGTCATTTTTTCAGTTATGAAGCAATCTCATGTTATTTAAATGTGCTTTCTTAGTTCACACACAAAAAATAGTAATCAAAAATGTCTAAAAAGGGTTTGAGATGAACCTTTACCAAAACGAGGGTCAAGCCTTGGGTCTAGCCACGAGGTGGTCTTGTTCTTATGGTTTATATAGTAAATTTCTCCATCCTGAGTCATGGCTTGTTCCCATCCATCAGGGAGAGGACCTACAATACAGAAAAAAAATCACAGTTGGTTTGATCTGGTATGTCTAAAAAACAAAACAAAACAAGAAAACTGGAAGGGGTGCTAATTGTAAAAGAAAACATATCCACACATAAAGAAATTCATTAAAATAGATTTAAGCCTGTATCCAGAGCAGAAAGGTAAACCTATACACCTGATTCTTCTCCACTAAAAAGAAATGATGAAGTAATAAAATTGACATCCCCAAAGGTACAGATGAGGAAAAAAAAGTCAGATGAAAAGCATACCACCAAGCTCTGTACTCTTCCATTATCTATGTGACTGGCTTACACTAAGGCTAAAGTACAGAAAACTACAATCCAAAAAGAAAGCTTATTTCAAAACAGACCAGAAATTGCTGGGAGGCAGGGATTGTGGGTGGAATTTTAAGTTTGTTGGAGGCTTGGAAGAAGGGCAGGGCAGTGCTAAAGGTGTTGGAAAGTAAATCTCACAGTTTCAAAGTGACAACAGGAAGAAATCACATCCGGAAAATGGGGCTAAAGAATAGAGTTAACTCTAAGAGTTTACTATTTTTATGAGGATTTGCTTTTGAGAGGTAATAGAAATGAACAGAGAGGCCCAGGATAAATTACTAACGTATTCAAACGCTGTCACTAGAAAGACAGAAGTCCAAAACTGAATACTGTTTGCTACAACCTTTAATTGTGCGGAAGGCTCAGTTGTAAAACGTTTTTGAAAGCATGTACACTGTTTAAGAACTCTAAGCTCCTAAGAATTCACGTGCATGCACATGGTGATGAACGAGTCAGCAGCAGTCAATGGGGGCTACTGGGACCTCAAGTCAACAAGCCCAGGAGACTTTCATCACAGGCTTCCACACTGCTTGAGTATACGGGTCTTACCATGCAATAGCAACCTTCTCCACGTCAGCTGTCTGGGTTAGAGCTGCAAGAGGTGTCTTGGATAGAAACTAAACCTTCCCCACCAGCTTCATCAACTCTGTCCCCCAGGTGCACTCTCATTCTTTCTGACCCATCGTGCCCAGTCCATCTGTAAGACCTCAGCCATCGCTACCTACCAACTTTTTTTCTTCCTTGGCGGCTGCTCATCTCTCCTCATTCCAGTATCTTCTGTGAGTCGCCAGGGTTTTCTTTTTAAATACTTTCTAATCAACTTTTATGTCATTCATTGCTGTACTAAAAAATACTTCCATTGTTCTCCACCAGCGAGAGGAAAATGCCCAAATCCTGTACTAGCTGGACTCATTTCTTAAGTCTTCTTCCCACACCCTTTTTCCCACCAACTTTTTACAAGTGTTGTTCCTTTTATAGATGTATTTACTTAGACTATTAAAAATGACAGTGTAACACAATCTATAAGGCAGTGACTGCAGGCCCACCTCTACCACTATTAGCGCCATTACTAGTTCAGTTGGTATAGTGCTGCTCTATGCTGTCTGAGGCCGGGTTCGATCCTCAGCACTGTAAAAAATGGGAGAAGGACCTGGTAGCCCACTCCTGAAACAATCGGCTATTGAAAACCCTAGGAATAGCAGAGAAGCACTGACATAGTGCGAGGCACAGCACAGTGTCGGAAATTGTTTTGTCCTGTTGTACAGATGGTCACTATGAGTTGGATTCAACTCAATGGCACCGAACAATGATGACATCATCACACTTAAATTCACACAGTGGCTCTACTTGCTAGGCACTGTTCTTGTATCCATTATCCAGAATGCTACAGTGAGGTTCAGAGAGGTTTAATAACTTGCCCAAAGTACACAGTAAGTTTTGAACCAGGACCTGAACCCAGGTAGTCTCACATTCAAGTTTCTGCTTTTATTTTAACCCACATGATATGCTGTTTCCACAGATTATCTCAAAGTGGAATAGTGACTGTCTCTTTTAATCATTAAGTATTGATTTCATTAAAAACAGTAGACTTAAAAAAATAAATTCAAAGCCGGGTACGGTGGAGCATGCCTGTAATCCCACCAGCTTGGGAGGTGGAGGCAGGAGAATTGCACGTTTGAGACTAGAGGCAGTTTGCATAACTTAGAGAGACCTGTCTCAAAAAAGTAAAATTCAAAAAAAAAAAAAAAAAAAAAAAAAAAAAAAAAAAAAAAAAAAAAAAAAAAAAAAAAAAAAAAAAAAAAAAAAAAAAAAAAAAAAAAAAAAAAAAAAAAAAAAAAAAAAAAAAAAAAAAAAAAAAAAAGAGGTCTGTGGGTGCAGCTGAGTGGTCCAGCATTTGCAAAGCAAGCAAGCATGAGGCCCTGGGTTCATTCCCCAGTCCTGCCAAAAATAAACAAACAAACAAACAAACAAATAAATAAATTTTTTCAAGTAAGCCAGGCTTGGTGGCACATGCCTGAAATCCCAGCTACTCGGAAGGAAGGCTGAGGGAAGTGGATCACAAGCTTGAGGCCAGCCCAGGCAATTTAGTGAGAATCTATCTCAAGATGAAACTTATAAAGGGCTGACGACATATTTCAGTGGTAGAGTGCTTGCATAGCATGCATAAAGACCCTGGATTCAACCCCTAGTACTAAAAAACAAAAACCTAGCAAGTTTTTCACTAATACCATTCTTGGAACAATTGGAAACAAACTTCTAAATGCACACTTTTGGGACATGAATATCAGAAAGAGACAAGCTCAGGACAAATGTACTGACTGCCTATTTTCTCCACATATTCCCAATTACAATTAAATAACATGCATATCAAATAAATTATAGTAATGACATTGTAAGCCCTCCAGTGAATAGCAAAACATATATGCTAAAAGAACATTTTATATATTCATCTATGAATTTAACACTTTGTGGACAGAGATAGAATGTTATGTATAAAGAGCCCAAAATGAAATGCTCTCTTTATACCGAAGAAGAGCTGCTGGTAAAAGCCAAGGAATAAGTAGAAGAGATAATCTTTAAATGGGGGTGGGCAGTACTGGAGGACTGACCCCAGAATGTTCCAACACTGAGCAGCATCACAGCCCCATTTTTTTTTTTTTTTTTTGGTACTGGGGGTTAATCCCGGGGCCTCACACCTGCATGCTTTGCAAGTGCTGGACCACCAGCCCCATTTTTAATTTTTTATCTTGAGACAGGGTCTAAGTTGGACAGGCTGCATCTGGCCTGGAGCTTTCAATCCTCCTGCCTCCAACTCCCCAGTTGCTGAGATTATAGGCTTTTGCCACCATGCCCAGCTTACAACTCAATTTTTAATAGTGGAATTAAGACAAAGAAAACTGAAAAGAAATAAAAATCTTTCTTAAGACAACACAAGTCCAGGCTGGTCCTGAAAAAGATTTTGTCAAATGGTCTTGAGAAGAAATTCACTGATTTGATTCTTAAGGCAGATTCCAAGTCATCCCGTTAACTTTTGAATAACAGGAGAAAGGGAGAAAGAGGGATATGTTTTCTGGATCATCAAGTCACAAAGGCTACTGAAAGTCTAGTTTACCATGCCTTTGGGCTGGAGAGAAAATGGGGTAAAGTCAGTAACTCAGAGAAATCTGGATCTTTCACAAAAATTACTTTCTAGTTGGGAGTGGTGGCACATGCCTCTGCTCCCACCGACTTGGGGCTGAGACAGGAGGATTGCAAGGTTAAGGCCAGGGAGAGCCTGTGTAACTCAGCAAGACCCTGGATCAAGATAAAATAAATAAAATGGGCCGGGGGTACAGCCCAGTGAGAGCTTTTGCAAAGTATGTGCAAGCCCCTGGGTTCAATTCCCTAATGCCACACAAATAGAACAACAACAAAAACCCAAAACAAAACAGCAAAAAAACTCCAAAATACCAAACAACAACAAAATTCTAGAATATCATGAGGATAGATAAAAATAAATGACATGCCTTCAAGTTAAATTTATATTCTTATTTTGTCATAAATATTGTAACTTCTTCAGTATGGAATACTGTACATAGACAAAGTAAATTTAAGTGGCAAAGTTTTATTTACTTAAAATGATCTGAAAGAGTGGCCCTCAAACCTCAGTATGCATCAGAATCCCTCAGACCTTTACTAAAACACATGCTGCTGAGCCCCAGGCGGACAGCTTCCAACTCATTAGCTTGGGATTGGGCTGGAAATTCCTAGGACTCACTGATAGTACAGTTTAGAGAATGTACTTTGAGAACCACTGATATAAAACTACCACTTCAAATTCTTAAGTGTGAAGGGAACTCCTTGACTCTCCTGCTACATAGCTACATCTCTCGACTGTTATGACTGGCACCCCATGTGGCCCGAGCGAGCGGCAGGTGGGCCAGCAAAGCTCCCCATGTCCAGCCAGCTGAATCCTCTCAGACCCTCTCCCCCAGGCCAGGGAAAATTGTCTTCCACAAAACCAGACCCTGGTGCTAAAAAGGTTGGGGACAGCTGTACTAGCATAAGATGTGGCAAATGGCTCCGGACTATCAGGAGAAGGCTGTCACCAGAAGGGTAGTGACACTTTTTCTTCGTTCAAATAAACCCTTGAGTGACCTAAAGCAATGCTGTGGAAGAGACACAAATCATTTCTTATTTGTACTTTAATTACCTGATGCAAATGGAATTAAGCCTATGGAGGTAAGAACAGAAGTGACCCAGGGGAATTATTACTGGATGCTTAGCCTCCAATTGTTTTTTTAATCAAAAACATCTCCGTGTCTCAGTGGGAATGAAAAGCCCTTTGTCTGGAAGAATTTTTTTTTTTTAAACCTAGGGTCACATCATTTATTATACAGTGTTATTTCAAAATGTTTTGTTTTCTTCCTGTTACTGTGAAATTCCTAAACACAAGAGACACATCACGTATTTCCCCCCATATTGTCCAGTACAGTACCCATTCCTTAGAAATCAAAATAAAACTCAACTGAAACCCTTTGTGCTTGTAGACCAACGCGTATCTGTCAGCTTGTGGTGCTGTTGGGGTCTGTGGGGTGTTGTGATGCTGAAAGCTATGCTACCAGTATTTTAGATACTAGCAGGGCCACCCATGGTGGACAGGTTTCACCAGAGCTTCCAGACTAAGACAGACTAGGGAGAAGGACCCAGTAGCCCACTCACAAAACAGTTATTGAAAACCCTATGTATAGTAGAGGTGCTCTGTCAAACATAGTGCCTGAAAATGAGGCCCCCAGACTGGAAAGCATTCAAGAAATGACCAGGGAAGATTTGCCTCCTCAAAGTACAGTCGACTTTATGGACAGGAATGGAGTGAAGCCCCTGGGACCTTCTTTTGCTGATGTGCATGACTCAAAATGAGAAGAAATGGAGTGACTGCAACAACAGACTCAAACATGAGACTGTGTACATGGCACAGTGTTGGGTAGTGCTTCATTCTGTTGTACAGAGTCACTATGAGTCAGGTTCGACTCGACAGCACCTAATGACAATGATAATGTGCTCATACAAGAAAATACTGTTTTATTCTTTCTATGTAAGTTCAATTTCTCCATCATTTGGTATCACTTAAACTGAAGGCACAGGGAAACAGCAAATTTTCAACATGTATTTGTTAAGCTTCTACTGTATTCAAGGGCTGGGATTTAGCTCAGTTGGTAGAGGGCTGCGCTGCAGTATCTGTGGTCTTGAGTTCAATTCCCAGCACCACAAAAATGGGAGAAGGGCCTGGCAATCCACTCCCAAGGCAATCCCAATACAGTCGCCATTGAAAACCCTATGAGGGTTGCTATGAGTTGGATACCGACTCGATGGCACCTAACAACAACAACGGAGATACAGCAATAGTCCCCATTTCATGGAATTAATGTTCTGGCCAGGAAGGCAAATGCTACAGTGTACAGTACAATGTTGGCTAATGGTAAGCGCAGTGAAAAAAGTCAAGCAGTGTGGATGTTGGGATGGGGGGATAATCAATCTTTCAGAAATACAGATTAAGAAGCACAACACTGGGGAGGTGACCTTCCAGCTTCGCTCTGAATGCAATGAAAATCCAAGCGTGATGGTCTAGGGCATGAACATTTCATGCAGGAGAAACATCGCAGAGGTCACTGTGTGTGAATGGGGCAGAAGCAGCAACAAAGGTCCAGTGGTTCACTTACTTCTTATGCCCAAGATCTGACTAGAAAACCTTTCATCACTTCCAACAGTAAAGGGTTGAATGGGTAATACTTAAAGGGGATTCCTACTACTAAAAGGTAATACTAATTCTCCCAAATTCATGGATAACCTCTAGACAAGTCAAAAGAGACAATCAACATTTTCAGCCCATTGTACTACATGGGGAAAGAGAGGGAGGCTAGCATTTTACCGAGATGAAAAGAGGGTAAGAAATTTGAATTTGGATTAGCAAAAGTAGCAGGTTAAAATTAAAAAGCAATTAATTAGAATTATTTATCCTTGGGAAAGTTAATTTTTATGTAGGATTTACCAATAATGCTTGATTGATAACTTGTCTACTATAACAAATACTAACTTCCTGTAATATTTTTAAAACAAATAAAATATTCTGCAGCACAATAAAGAAGGTGACTCAATGTCAACTTCCTACTCTTGCTCAAGCACCATCTTGCATTAGCAATAACTAAAACCATTTACAATGTGTAATCAAACAAGAAAGTCTTGATTACATGGGTTAGATGATCAACCTCTCCGTCTTACCTGCCCCATAATTCAAGAATAAAGAGGTCACTCAAGACAGTGACGTTTACCACACACATCCTGAAAAATGGTTCAAAGTGCAGGACTATCAGAGAACTATTTCCTTAGAAACAGACTCAACAACCTTTAAAAGGAACTAATTCTAAAATTCTGGCCAATTTGAGTTTTGAAATTCTGGTCTCATATTCACGATGAGTCACAAACTTCTTACCATATGCAAAGCATTGCTTTAAATTCTTTGCAAGCAAATATTAACTCATTTAATCATGCTGTGACATAGGTACAATTATTATCGTCACGTAACAGATGAGGAAACTAAGGTTAAAAAAAAAAAAGTTTAGCTTGCCCACGATCACTTAGCCCAAGCTAGTAAGTGGCAGAGCAAGGCTTTAAGCCCTGAGAATCTATCTAACTTTCTAGAACACTGCGAGTATGACAAAAGTAATCAGAAGTTGTTTTGGTTTTTAATATTTCTTCTTCCTGGAACTTTCATAAAATCCCATGGCCACAGTCATATTTATGTAGATGATTCCCTTATCTTCAATGCCTTACACAAGTCAACACTAGTCCTTCAGCAACTGGACATGGACCCTTCATAATATGTGCCCCCTTACTTTGGATAATAGGGTCTACTTTAAAATATCATTTGCATCTGACCATCAAAGAAAACTTTAACATAAACGTCCATACTTCCAAAACAGAAGTGTAGCAGACGTTTCCAAACTCAGCTTAACTCCAGCATTAAACACTGTATGTACAAAGTTACCTCACCCTTGCTTCCTCTGGGGAAGTAACTCTTGGACTCAGGGCTGCGGAAAGCCTGCAGGAAAAACCCTCACCTCTATAGTTGTTTATCCTCTATAGTCTGACCTTACCTTGCACTGAGCAGATACCAGAGGCATCCAACACCCTGGCTTCTGATTCTCCACGATCATTTCACACCCCTACTCAGTTTGCTTCTAGCTGCCCCAAACTCTTCCTCCTCTCCTTACTCCAGGGCACATGTTTTCGAGAGAACTTCTAGCCACCCTGTCCCAGCTGGAACAACACTTTCCCCCAATGCCTGCTTTAAATGGCTCCCTCGCCCACAGCGCTTTCCCTCTGGTACCATCCCACTGCTGCAGTAGCTCAGCGATCCATTCAGAGCCCGCCCTCCCAACAGTGTGGCCTGGTCACTCTGTCCTCAATGGCAGGCCCGTCCCACTTCCACGTGCATTCTCAATGTGTCCCCTCCAGACCTGTCTCCTCCTAGCCGGCACTGCTCTAGACTCACAGAAATTCTATTTTAGTCATGGGCCCCATTCAAGAAACTTTCTTCCATTCCTTCCCACTATGCAGGCACTTTCCCACCCATCAATGGAAATCATACTTGTTTTGATTCTTAGGGTCTTATGACACGCTGTCTTTTGCTAATTATCCAACAACGAGTTTAAGTATGGGCCATGTAGTAGTAGCATGGGAAGAATGTGTCATTCTACCTTAGAATACAGAAGTTTGCCATGATTTTCCCCAGTGGGTATGCATGAGTTTTTTACAATTGCCCAAGAGAAAGACAGTAACATTTATTGAAACAACTGCCAGGTTACTTTGTAATATTTTGGTCTGCACACTCCTGCAGATGTGTGGTTTTCATAATATGTTGTTGTTAGGTGTCTTCAAATGGGGTCCGTGGGGTCCATGGGGTCCGACTCTCAATGTCCCTATAGAACCGGAACACTACCTGACACTGTGCCATGTCCAGCACTATAGCAGTGCTTCTCTGCTATTCATAGGGTTTTCAATGGCTGATTGTTTTGGGGGAGTGGGTTACCGGGTTGTTCTCCCAAGCCCACAGCACTTGGTATTCCCAAGCAGTCTCCCATCCAAGCACTAACCAGGCTAACCCTGGACCCTGCTTAGCTTCCGAGATCTGATGCCACAGTGGTATGGCTGTAGACCTTCATAATACTGAGGAACTAAAATACAGATGATGCTAAAAAATGTATATACATATTTTAAGAAATGAAAAAACTGTATTAAAATTGTAATACTAAATCTTTGCTGATACTAAGAGATGAACAGTCATGCTTGACTTCTGCAATCACAGGAGATGCTCTGAGCTCAAGCAGCAGCAGGACTCTGTGCTCCTTGAGGCCTCCGGGATCGTCCCCTGTGCACACAGAATGTGTGTCTCAAACCTATTGCGAATGGTGTGACTGGCGAAGTGCTGAAGGGTCCGCTGCATACTCACACCTCCATCGCTGCTCTTCACGGTGCTCTCAAATTCCAAACACACTGGGCGCAGTGATGCACGCCTGTAATCCCAGAGGCTTGGGAGGTAGAGGTGAGAGGATCACAAGTTCGAGACCAGAGGCAGTCTGCATAACTTAGTGAGACCCTGTCTCAAAATGTAAAAAAAAAAAAAAAAAAAAAAAAAAAAAAAAAAAAAAAATCCAAATGCAACTTCAAAACTTTCTTGCACTCTTTGAAAGATAACCATGCTCTTGCTACTTTCCAACTGTCCTGCCTATGGCTCGACAGCACTAGCATTCACTGATTAACACCATTTTTTTTGTGCGTGTGTGTGTGGTATTGGAGGTTGAACCCAGGGCCTCGCGCTTGCATGCTTTGCAAGTGCTGGACCACTGAGCAGCACCTCCAGCCCATTTTTTCAGTTTTTGAGACAAGGTCTCTAAGTTACGCAGACTGCCTCTGGTCTCGAACTTGTGATCCTCCTGCCTCTGCCTTCCAAGCCGCTGGGACTACAGGCGTGTGCCACCGTGCCCGGCTCATTAACACCATCTTTTCAGCGAACTTTATACTTTACATTGGTACTGTAACTCAACTCAATTTCAAAAAGTAAAACACAGATAATGTACCTCAAAATGCACATAGGATTTTTTTTTAAGCATCCCTGGTGTATCTGACTCTTCTGAAGATTTTTTTTTTAATAAAGGAGTCTTTCATAAACATAAATATCTGAGATTCATTTGCTTGACCATGTAACCTCAGCAATCCCTTATAAGGTTCTGCCCACGCCACTAAAATTGTTAGACACAACAAAGATCACACTAATCTGTGTGACCACCCTAATCTGAATACCTCTAAACAGTATTATCACCAGTTCCTTTCAGTGGCTTTAATAAGCCAAACATGGAACAATAAATGTACTAACTGAAGAGCACTTTATAAATCATGTTTTGGTAAAGGAAGATTTTTCTTCTTGCTTCCAGTGTAATCAGTTTTTCTTAGGGTGCAAACTGAAGCATGCAGCTTTAAATCATGAGCCTGAACTGTTTTACTGCTGTGGCAGGGTCTAGATGCATTGCCCAGGCCGGCCTCAAGCGCCGGGTTCAAGGGATTCTCTTGCCTCTGCATCCTGAGTATTGTCGCTTTTGTGGATAGGCCTAGAAGCCAGAATCTAAACATACGGAAATCTGTTTCAGGTAAGTCAATCCAAAAGTGGTAGGCAGCCTACCCCAACCTCTAGGGTGTTCACTCAAGTCTTACAGGTGGCTAGAAGATTTTTCTGCCAAACTACTAAACCATGCTGAGATGCCCAAACCTCTTCCAGATCACAAAGGGCAATGTGGCAGTCTAAGAGCAAACTCTGGACCATGCATGTGAAGGCTCAGGTTGGAATCCTGGTTACCTGTGCTCTATTTACTGGCATACCGTGTGCCCAAGCACTGTGCCGCTGTCCCCTCCACAGTAGATACCTCACCTTACCCAAATCATCTGCCTATATCCCTCCTCAGCTGACTTTGAGCTCTTCAGGTAGAGAACTTGGGGTTTTTTGTCTTTTTATCTCTAGGTCTTAGTAGTAACACCAAACACAACCAAAATTTGCTGAACTGAAATAATTAAGAATGTAATCTGTTGAAAGAATGATTAATCTTGGTTAAGTTACAATCTTTCAGATTCTTTGTGTCTCTATGATTTTTTTAAAAAATCACTTTAAAAAAAGCTGCTGCGGTTAGGTGCTGTTGAGTTGAGTCCAACTCATAGCGACCCTTTGTATAACAGAAGGAAACACTCCCCGACACTGTGCCAGGCCTGGCACTACGTCAGTGCTTCTCTGATATCCATAGGGTTTTCAATGGTGGGAGTGGGCTGCAGGGTCCTTCTCCCTAGTCTGTAGCACCTGGTATTCCCAGGTGCTTTCTCATCTGAGGACTAACCATGCCAACCCTGCTTAGCTTCTGCAATCAGATGCTAGGGTGCTATGGCTGCAGAGTTTAAAAAAAAAAAAAAAAAGTAGAAGACTTTTATTTTGCAGGGTTTTTAAAAATATTAAATAAGATATTAAGAGGTCATGGAGTCATTCAGATATATTAGCCATTCAAGTAAAGGCTTTTATTCTAGCCCAAAATACGAATTATAAAGCAGATCACTTGGGGTGGGAATGTAGTGTAGGGGGCGCGAGCACTTGTCTTGCATGTAAAGGCCCTGGGCTGAATGCCCAGACTGGGAGGAGTAAAAAAAGGTAAGCTGTCCTAAAGTAGGTCTCGTATAATACTCTTATGACTTTGAATATAAACCATTCAGGTCTCCTATCTATGAGGTCCCCAATCCAGCAATATCAGCATCTCCCAGAAACTTGTTAGAAATGCAGAGTCTCAGGTTCCACCCCATTGAGTTAGACCCACTGAACAAGAGCGTGTGGTTTAAAAAAATCCCTAGAAGTTTCTCCACACATTATAAATTAAGAAGCTCTGCTCTAGAATACTGAAGACTAATAAGGCTCACATGTTTTTTCAAAACTTTTATGGAACTATCATTAATTCAAACAATATAGTAAAGGTACTACTCGTCAGGTTATTTGGTCTTAAATCTCTGAAACACTGTAAATGAAATTAAATGTCATTTTAGCTGCATATTCAACTTTAGAAATATGGCACAGTCTGGAGATAAGTGTAAGGGCTTAGATCCCAAGAGACATGGGTTCAATTCTTGGATACAATACTTATTGGCTTTCTGGCCCTGAACAAGCTCCTTAACCTGCTCCATGCTCCCTTTCCTTATCCTTATAGAGATGAGCACTCTTTCAGTGGCGTGGACACTGAGCAGGCTCACAGTAGGTGCTCAAGTCAATTCTTTACCATTTTGATCTGATAATACATGTAACTTTAAAAAACTCATGCATAGTGCACAGTATCCACAAAAAGGCAGAGCTGAATATGAGAAAATGGAATTTTGTGGTCTCACAGGTCAGATGATCAGACGTGCAGGGACTCCCAGAGAAGAGTTGTGTTTTTAATGGTGCTCCCAATTTTTCAAACAAGGCTTATGATTCTTAGCACATGACACAAAGGCATTCTGAGGGTGCTTTCAGGCCACCTCCCTACCATTCCATTGTTAGGTGCCGTCAAGTCGAGTCCAATTCATAACACCCCTCAAGGGGTTTTCAGTGGCTAATTGATTGGGGGTTGCTTCAGGAGTGGCCTGCCACGTCCTGCTCCAGTTTTTGCAGTGCTGGGGATGGAACCCGGGTCCTCGCAGAGTGCAGAGCAGCCCTCTACCGCCTGAGCTGAACCCTAGCCCCCCTACTGCTTTACTGCTAGTTATATGTCACCAGGTGTTTCAGGCCTCATTAACTGCCCATTTATTGCTACTGTTCCGTTCGTTTGCCTTCATTAAACTCCCCCTCATCGGGTCCTGAACGCAATCTCGTCTTGTTAACTCCATGTTACCATCCTGGTCACTCTGTCCTCTGGGTTACAGCAATGTCGCCTAACTAACAAAAAACTTTTAAAAACCTTACTCAGATCAGGTCACCTCTTTGCTCAAAAACCTATAGTGGCCCGTGGCTTCCCTGCTGTCCTTCACTGACTCCCAGCCACAGGGACCTCTTTGCTCCTCCCCAAGCAAGTCTTGGGCACACTGAATGGGCTGCGGTGTTATGCTCGGAACATTCTTTCCCTTTTCCTCACGCAGTCACATGGCTCTCTCCTTTCGTTCATTCACATTTCAGCTCCAAAGACATCAATTACATAGGCCTGTAACAGAAAAGCTATCTAAAATATAACTTCCATCCAGCCCCAGGAGGCTGAGGTTTTAGCTCAGCTGGTAGAGTGCTGCCCTGCGCTCTTCTGAGGTCCCAGGTTCTATCCCCAGCACTACAAAAACGGGAGGACATGACAATCCACTCCCAAAGCAATCCCCAAACAATCAGCCATTGAAAACCCCCATGGATAGCACAGAAGCACTGACGTAGTGTCAGGTATGGCACAGTGTGGGGGTGTTTCCTTCTGTTGTAAACAGGGTTGCGATGAGTCAGATCTGACTTGATGACACCTAACAACCACCATGAGAGCGGCAAGTCACTCTATCCCTTAACTGCTTCATTTTTCTTCTTCCCATTTTTAAGTATCTGTAACATTGTGTAACACTGTGTGTGTGTTTACACTCCGTATCCTCATGATTTAGAATGGTGCCTGGCACACAGTAAGTACTCAGTACCGGCTGAGGGAGGAATGAACCTCTGCCTCCTGAGAGAAGTCCTCCCTCCCTCCCCACTGCCCATTCACCTGTACCCACATCTGCCACCACACTTGCTGTAACAATTACATAGAAAAGGTCTGCCTTGGTTCTGCAATCCCAGAGCCCATCACATTGCCTAGGAGAAAGTAAGGCATTTGATACTTGTTGAATCAATGATTTCAGAAGGAAAAAATACAGCTGTGTGAAAGTAAAACTATGAGACTATGAAAAAAAAAATCAATCCTGTTTGTCAAGGTACAGTTGCATGCACATCCTAGGCAGTCAAGTACGAACTCAGAGAACCTTCAGGCTTTCTTCAGTGTAACTCCAGTCTCTTAGATTTTAACTTAATGAAATACTTTACATGTTTAGTAAGCTCATTTGGTAAGATTAGGTTTTTACAGTTTTTACTCTAGCAAAAACAAATAGCTCATTTACACTTCAGACTGCTCAAATACAGCAATCCCTTTCATTAACATTTTAACTTAAAGAAAGTTTTACCACCTTATTAACATCAAAAGAAAACATTATTTTGGAATATTCTGACTCTTGTTGCAGGATTTAGTCCATTTCACTTATGCTGCCTATATATGGTAGTCTGTGGGTATCATTTTTTAAGAACTAGCATCTTAATCTTTCACACAAATATTCCTCTTATGAGTCACAAAATTATTGTAGCAATAGAGTAACCAGGATTTAGAAATCAGTGGGAAAGACAAAAATAATATCCCAACACTTAACAAGGCAAGAAATCAAACAGGCATTTGGCTTTTAAGTGCCAATAATTTAATCTTTCTTGCTTAAAGCTGAGCAAGTTTTTCAAAAATCTACAAATAAATTCTAAAGAAAAGATGAACGTGGACACTTCTGTTTTTAAGTCCTTATGTCTTGTTGTCTAGTGACTCATTTTACTAAGAGAGTTACCTAGTGGAAATGATACTTGTGCATCTAAAATATTTTTCATATATTTAATTAATTATTTTAGTTTGTTTATTCGTTCATTTATTTTGCACATTTGGGAGTTGAACCCAGGGCCTCAAGCATGTTTTGCAAGCACTCTAGTACTGATCTGTATCCTCAGTCCATTTTTGATCTTTTATCTTAAGACTACGTCTCATTATGCAGGCTGCCGCTGGCCTCGAACCTGCAATCCTCCTGCTTCCGCCTCCTGAGTCACTGGGGTTATAGGTGTGAGCCATCACGCCAGGCTTTTCTTATATTCTTAAACAATACTCTCTTATTCTTCCAAATTAATGCATTGGTGAAAACAGAAGTTTATATCCTTTCCCTCTTATTAGGTTCAGTATTAACACTAAAATCTTAGTAACTTTCAGAATTCAAATGAACTTTACTTTCAAAGACTTCTCATAACATTTTAAAAAAATATTTGTTACGTGGGCTCTAAGATCAAATCAAGAACTCGCCAATTTTGAGTTTCTACTTATTTCCCTTTCTTTTGGAGGGCTACTTCTAAAGGAAAGCAAAGAGGACAGAAAAGAATCATTTTGCCTCAAAAAAGCATCTAACATAGCTCAGTGGGTAGAGCGCTGTGCTGCAGTCTCTGAGGTCCAGAGTTCAATTCCCAGCACCACAAAAATGGGAGAAGGGCCTGGCAATCCACTCCCAAGGCAATCCCAAAACAGTCAGCCATTGAAAACCCTATGAGGGTCGCTATGAGTCGGATACCGACTCGACAGCACCTAACAACAACAACAACATATATGAACACAGTACTTTCCAACATATTTCAGAGTTCAATTATATAACAATCACAATTCTCAAACTGAAATCATCTCTTTACAAAAGCAGCACTATAAAAATTACTGGTCTGAAACTACTGAAAAACTAAGTAGCTGCACATGCTGACACATGCCTATAATCAACCCCAGCGCTCAAGAGGCCAAAGCACAAGGATAGTGAATTCAAGGCCAGTCTGGTCTACCCAGGGAGATTTTGTCTCAAATGCACAAAAACATACAAAGAAAAAGAACTCTACTTACCCCGTCTTTCAATGTAACTAATCTGGGTCTGGGTTTCTTTAAAGAAAGAATGAAGAAATGAATACCTTTAAAATGGCTGGAATCAGACAGTCAAGAGTGACTCCCCAGCAGAGAGTAAGTGAAAAGCTCTCACTATGAGAGGAAAACAGGCCATCAGCCACCTGGCACGACTGGCATACTTCATTTCGTAGCAAGTCAAGACCCAGAGTTTACAAGTGTCTAGTGTTGGCCATCACCAGGATAGACAGAGACTGGAAGAACAACTAGATTAACATCAGTCACTGAATTTAACATCAGTCACTGAACTATTCTATTTCACGAGGACATTTTTAAACTATCATATTCCCTACATATTGCCTACCTGCACTCATCAAACGAAGGGGGACTGCTCTGCTCTGGGGGTGGGTCAGACATCTGGGCCTCACGCACACCAGGCAAGCACTCCACCACAGAGCTGTGTTTTTACGTTTTAAAGTGAGAAAAATGGTGGTTGTTTCTATATGACCAATGTTTCTTCCAGAACTCAATCGTAACATAAATCGAGCTGTAGGTTCATCTGTAGTTCAGTGGTAGAGCCCTTGCCTCGCATATGGGAGAACCTGGGTTTGATCCTCAGCACGAAGAAGAAAAAAAAATCAAGCCACAAACAAACCAACTCTTAAGGATTGGTTATGCTGATTCTGGACTACACTTCTGCTTTTGCGCTCGCTGTCTCTCTCTCTCTCCCTCCCCCTGCCCCCCAGTAATACTTGGACCTCATGCATGCCAGGCAAGCACTCTCCCGCTGAGCTGCACCCCAAACCCCTCTTTTAAGAATCTTTTGAGACAGGGTCTCATGAAGTTACGCAGGCTGCCTGTGGCCTTCCACCTGTAATCCTCTCACCTCAGCCTCCTGACTCCAGGCGTGGGACTCTGCCCAAATGCTGTCCCCCTTTCTCATAGGGCCTTCCTCCCTTGAGGGAAGCCTTCCACCACTGAGCTGTAAACACCATCCCCCACCCCACCTGACATCCTTCCTTCTTTTTTTTCAGTGCTGGAGGGCTGAACCCAGGGCCCTGAGCATCTTTAGCATGTTTTCTACCACTGAGCAGCACTGCCACCCCCTCTCCCTTTTGAATTATTTATCTTGAGGTGGGGTCTCCCTGAGTTACAGAGAACTTGCGATCTTCCTGCCTAAGGGATTACAGGCGTGTGCCATGGGCCTGGCTCATCCTTTCTCAATTTACCAATTTTCCACATGGGAGGGGAAAAAAACCCCAGCGATTTTGTTTAAAAACTTTTTAAAAAAGTTTTTAAACTTTTTACAGAAGCTCAAGAGTAGGAAAATGCAGCCTCTGCCTCCTCACCACCTGACTTGGGGCTTTGCTATAGTTGCACTCTTGTTTGATTTCACTTCGGTAAAATCAAACCCCATCTATTCTGACTTCAGATTAACAATTTTCCTTGTACAATAATCAAGGAGCATTTCCTTGTATAATAATCAAGAGCATTCAGACATTTCTCTTCAATGCAAACCACACCAAATAGAAACTCTTAAGCAAACCTGAAAGCCAGAAGACAAGTTCACTGCTTGGATAAGAGGCAGTGGCTATACCTGGAGATAGAAAGTTTGGAAAGATAAACACAGCCCCTTGCAGAGTGTGGTAACAGATTTTAAAAATTATTTTAAATGAAGTAACAGTGGCTACCCATTATTAAATTGCTTAAATCATAAAATACCAGATCACATTTACTTACATATGATATATGCAAGATATTATAGAAAGACTAGACAACAGTACTGTTTCCAGCTATGTGCCCATCTCATATTGATTCTCATTTAATCTTTGTTGTTGTTGTTGTTAGGTGCCATTGAGTCGGTATCTGACTCATAGCGACCCTCATAGGGTTTTCAATGGCAGACAGTTTCAGGATTGCCTTGGGAGTGGATTGCCAGGCCCTTCTCCCACTTTTGCGGTGCTGGGAATTGAACTCAGGACCTCAGAGACTGCAGCGCAGCACTCTACCAACTGAGCTAAATCCCAGCCCAATTTTTTTTTGAGAGATTAAGGGAGTAGCTGTTGTTGTTAGGTGCCGTCAAATCGGTATCCGACTCATAGCGACCCTCATAGGGTTTTCAATGGCTGAGTGCTTCGGGATTGCCTTGGGAGTGGATTGGAGGCCCTTCTCCCATTTTTGCGGTGCTGGGAATTGAACTCGGGGCCTCAGAGACTGCAGTGCAGCGCTCTACCCACTGAGCTAAATCCCAGCCCCCGATTTAATCTTTACATTAACTTTATGAATTCAGCATTACCACTTCTGTTACTTAGGAAACTGAGATACAGTAACTGATCCCAGATCTCGCAGGCAATAAATGATAACTAGGATTCAAACCCATGTCCACCTGCCTCCAAGAGCCCTTGGCCTGACCTCTTATTCTGAACTCTTTCAGTTTCAAAGGTGAAACTTCACAGCTTATGAACTACAGCACAGAAAACAGAAATCATCTACACATAAAACCTGCCGGTTCTGACACTTCTCACCCCCTTACACTCTGGGTTTTTTAAGTGATGAGCCTTGTTATCAGGATTTTGCCTGCCATTTCTACATTTCAGGTCTATCTCTACCGGCCATTTTTCTTGACTCTCTGCTCTGACACTGAGAGCAAAATGCAGGAGCAATAGACAGGCAGACCTAATGCAGCTCCATGTGTGTCACCTGGCTGCTCCTGAAACCCACCCCACCCACTGCAAGGAGGGTGCTCTGCCCACTCCTCCAGCCTGGATCTTCCTGATGAGCAGGGCACAAGTTCTAGCCATCCTGAGGTCCATCCAAGGGATTCTATGCAGTTTTTCACAACAGGAAAATCTGGAAGTGCTGCAGTGGTAGATTTGGTAGTTTGTGAAATAAATGCCAATAATTTCTAACTATAAACCAGAAAAATAACAAATCCTTTAAAATATACCTGTTATACAGATTGGCTTCAAATCATTAAATATACATTTAAAAAAAAAGGCAGACAAATGGGTTAATTGATTTTGCTTCATATAAATCAAGGCTTGGGCTGGGATTTAGCTCAGTTGGTAGAACACTGCGCTGCAGTCTCTGAGGTCCAGAGTTCAATTCCCAGCACAGCTAAAAAGGGAGAAGGACCTGGCAATCCACTCCCAAGGCAATCCCAAAACAACCAGCCATTGAAAACCCTATGAGGGTAGCTATGAGTCGGATACTGACTGGACTCGATGGCACCTAACAACAACAACAACAACAAAAAAAAAAAAAAAAAAAAAAAAAAAATCAAGGCTTGGTCATGTTTGTTTATTTAGTCATCACAGGGCTCAAATCCAGGGCCTTGTGCATGCTACACAAATGCTCAGCTTCTCAGCTACATCTCCAGCCCCCAAGGCTTAGTAATTTTTAATGATCCCAAATAATTGTTATCTCTTCAACACACAGCTATTTCTGAATCATCACGAAATATATTTCCTTTACTGTCACTTTAAGATTCATTAATCTTACAGGTCAATGTTACCAAGCCACTACTAAAAAACTTAATATATCTCATACAAATAGAGGCAAACAAGTATCACTTTTACCTCCCCAAGTCCTTGTTTTCTAATGTGGAACACGAAAACCACTAAATGTTTGCCTAAAATCTCAGTATGAAAAAAACTATTTTATATAGATCCACAGCATACATCAAAAAGCTATTGGGGGCCGGGCGTGGTGGCGCACACCTGTAATCCCAGCGGCTCGGGAGGCGGAGGCGGGAGGATTGCAAGTTCGAGACCAGAGGCAGTCTGCGTAATTTAGTGAGACCCTGTCTCAAAAAAGTAAAAAAAAAAGGGCTGAGGTGCAGCTCAGTGGTCCAGCACTTGCAGAGCATGCAGGCGCGAGGCCCTGGGTTCAACCCCAAGTACAGCAAAAAAAAAAAAAAAAAAAAAAAAAAAAAAAAAAAAAAAAAAAGCTATTGGGTTGGGCTGAGGATGCGGGTTTATATACATGGATATGCTTGTTATCAGAATAAAGTAAAAGAGAACCATTAAGTTACAAAATTATTCAAACCTCCTTTCTCAACTTTCTTTTCTTCCCTTTCAAATTCCTTTCACAAAGTTCCTTGTTATTTGCCTATCAGTTAAATAGCAGAGCTAAAATATCCATAGGATGTAATAAGCCTTGCTTCTAAAATCCTAACCAGGTATACCTCTATATCTGAGTAATTTCTCAATTATATCTATTTGGCAATTTGCCCAATTACGGAGCATAGGTTTCTAGTAAAGAAAGCCATCCTATCAACCTCATATTGTGACCAAGGACTTGTAAAAACAAGTTAAACCATGATCATTTTTGTCAATCCAAATTAGACTTAATGAAAGAAATTGGATTTTGTAAAAATCTCAGAACTGGAGAGAATCTTGGAAGATTATTCAGTCCAGTAAGCCATGACAAATTACACAGATAAAAGGTTTGGGAGTCTAGAGAAAATGATGATATTTTAAGGAAAGCAGTCTGACTACAAGAAGTAGTCAGAGCAGAACACACACCTACACTAGAATTTTGAACATGGATTTTTTTTAAAAAAGAGCAAAACTAGAATGTTTTGTTAACATTAGCAAGTGATAAACACATACATGCATCAAGTTCCACTTAGCCTGATTAACCCAGTAAAGTGCTTCAGGGGGTTGTGCAGTTTTCTCTTTTACCTGAAGGCTTCCGAAGACCAGATTCAGAGGGGAAGACCAGATTCAGGGGCGTTCTCCTCTAGGATGAAGTCTGCAGACTGCTTCCCTAGAAGCCAGTTGCTCCTTTGTTACAGAGTAAACGCCCTCAAGATTTATTGAAATGCCTTCACAATTCTCCTTGCTGTGTACAAGCGTTAACAATTGCTTTAAAGGTCATCTTTTTGAAGCAGGGAAGGCATCACTTTTGCTGCTTTTCTTAAGATAAAGTCACTTCGGACATTCCGTATAATCCCTGATTGAAGAGTGTAACCATCGTCTCTCCTAGTTCTTTAGAAAATTGTTTTGTGCACCTCTCTAGAGAGTGCACAGCCACCCCACACCATGGCTGCTTTCCAGACAGAAGACTCTACTGAAACCTTAATAACAGGACGTTATGACTATAATGTTATGTGAATGTGAGGTATATCAAGGTTATAGTGCCTGTGAGCTGGAGGGGTAGCTCACTGGTAGAGTGTGCTCAGAACAAGCAAGGCTCTGGGTTCGACCCTCAGCAACAAAAAACCTTGCAGTTCCTATGGCATTCATTCTGCAGCATTTCAACACCAAGTAGAAGCCGTCTTTACTGTTAAATACCCACTGAAATGGAAGGATAGACACCCAAAAAGCTTGTGTAACTAACTCAGCACTCTGTTGAGTGCTCTGCCTCCATTTGTATTTTTGTGACAAAGTTCAGAATAATCTAGGCTTAAATTTGCCCGATTCTGGGAATTTTCATGTACGATGGGCCCCCATAATCCACGAGTTTGCCACCCATGGATTCAACCAACCATGGATGGAAAAATGGTAGAGAAGAAAAATTGTGTCTGTATGGATATGTAGACATACTTTTTTCTTGTTATTAAATACAGCTTAACAACTACTTGCACTGTGTCAGATAGGATACGTAATTTAGAAACGATTTAAAGTATACAGGAGGATGCAAATACTATGTCATTTTGTCTGAGAGACCTGAGTATCTGAAGATTTTGGTGTGTATACGACCTGCCCAGTGTAACACCTCACTCCCACTTTGACACCTTTGTTGACTCCTCTGCTTTCCTCAGATAGGTTTTCCTGTTTTATCACCCTTGTCCACTAGTGTCTTTCCCTTCCTAACTTGTTGCAGGGTCTGGACCATCTCCATAAAAGGCAATGACATGAAATGGTCTCATTTTTTTCATACATGACATGTGACTTAACAAAGGGTCATGATGAGGATTAAATGAGATGGGACAAAATGGCCTTCATACACTTGTTATTGCAATTATTAATAAATGCCTTCTATTATAATTTAAACTTGCTCAACTCTTTTTTCTTTCTTTCTTTTTTCTTTTGCAGTATTGGGGGTTGAACCCAGGCCTCGTGCTTGGATGCTTTGCAAGTGCTGGACCACTGAGCTGTACCCCCAGCCCATTTTTTATTTCTTGAGAGAGGGTCTTGCCAAATTACGTAGACTGCCTCTGGTCTCAAACTTGTGATCCTCCTGCCTCTGCCTCCTGAGTTGCTGGGATTATAGGTGTGAACCACTGTGCCCGGCTTCAACTCTCTTTTCAAAGTCCATTCTCTCTTCCAAGACAACCCACAATCTTGATTTCGTACTTTCTCCTCCTCACTGCTAATCCTCCATAGGTCTCACCATGACCCTAAGACTCTTCCTGACAAAGGTGCCTCTTTGCTAAATATAGATCTAAGAGCACGTCCACCAATTTATATGCAATAAACAAAACATAAAACACCCACAATTATTTTAAAATCCACTGAAACCAAGCAGATACATAGCTTTGATTTAAAACATAACTCTAAGCCCAAATTCTCTCAATTTTCTTAGTTCTTTATCATCAGAAGATGTAATAGGAAAAACCAAACACATCATCTATCATTCTAGAAGAATCATAATCAACTCTGCTAGATACAATATGCCTAATCTTCCAAAATAAAGTTTGAATAAGCTACTTGTTACTAATTTTCTAGGTATACAGTTAGATGGAGCATCAAAAAAATGATGTAAATCTTTTCTGTTTTTATTTTTGACCATAAATACAAGGCAGATCTCACAACTTTTGTTTTGTTTTGTTGTTTTCTGGGACAGAGTCTTGCTATGCAGTCCCAGCTGGCCTGAAACTTGCTATGTAGACCAGTCTGGCCTTGAACTTGCACTGATCTTCCTGCCTCAGCTTCCCGAATGCTAGGATTCCAAGTGTGCACCACCACGCTGGCATAATTTCACAACTTCTATTTGAAAATACCTAACTCTTGCCTTTAAGATTTTTAAGATTTAAATCTCACATATACAATACAGATTCTAAGAATAAGTAAATGTATTCGGATTATAGTAAGTTAAAATGAAGACTTAGGGAATCCCTCATCCATTAAGATTAAGTTTATGACAAAAAGCCGGGCGCGGTGGCGCATTGCCTGTAATCCCAGCAGCTCAGGAGGTAGAGGCAGGAGGATCGCATGTTCGAAACCAGAGGGAGTCTGTGTAATTTAGCAAGACCCTGTCTCAAAAGAGTGGAAAAAATGGGCTGGGGGTGCAGCTCAATGGTCCAGCACTTGCAAAGCATGCAAGCGTGAGGCCTTGGGTTCAACCCCCAGTACTGCAAAACAAAACAAAACAAAAAGTTTATGACAAAAAAAGCTCCATCACACACTTTGCCACCTTCTTCATCTTCAGCTCTTAAGGCTTCAGAACTCAAGTTTCCGACCCACTGAGCATGAGCACCATCACGGACCAGCAGCAACATCCCTCCACACTGGCATCACCTGCAGGCGTGAAGGGTGTTTCAAGCTCAGGGAGTGTCCCGAGAAGAAGCCCTTCTGTCACAAACAGCACCACCTTCTTGAGTCAGCAGGTCTACCGGGGAAAATCTTCCGGTGCTTCTACTAACGTTACCAACATTACCATCGGCTTTCTGAAGAGGGAGGAGGAGCAGGCTGTGAAGGAAGAAGTCAGGAAGGCCACTCTACTGCCACCTACGTGCTGCCTTTCTCCCCAAACCAGGACCCCCAGCAAGGGCACAAATGAGGACGAGAGAGTCATCAGAAAACCAGAACAAAACTACAAAAAAATCCGCCCTATGTGTTCCAAGGTGTGCAGTGAGTCCGCTATGGCCTTGGAGCCACGTAACAAGAAAGAAGTCTGGCAGTCTCCGACTGGGGAAAGGAACTGAGCTCACTATGTTTCTCTTCTGCAGCAGAAGTGTAAGGACAGCTTCACAGGTATCACATTATTTCCTTTGGTACCTTCCTCTCCATCACAGGGACACTGTGACTCCCCATCATGTAGACAAGAAGAACTATAGATTCAAGTAAATTGCCAAATAATTGAACCTGTAGCTTTTCTCAGGCGGCAGCGGCGGCTGCTGCTGCTGCTTCTTCTTCTGTGTATGTGTGTGTGTGTGAGGGGGGGACAAAGGTAGAGATGTGTTTAATAATACATTGCTAGATGTAGGAATGAGAAAGGTTCTTTGGGGTTCACAAGTTAACTGCCTTCCAGGTAACTTCAGGGTAGTATGATTACCTGCTTTAAAAGGTGGGTTAAACAGGGCATGATGGTGCATGTCTATAATCAAAGGAGAGGCAGAACGATCGCCAAGTTTGAGGCCAGCCTGGGCTGAATAGTGAGACCTTGTCCTCCAAACCAAAACCAAACAAAAAAGAAAGGTTAAGATTATAGTTTGGAATCTAACACTCCTATGATTTAAGCATGTAATAAGTCTATAAACTTAGTGTGTTCTTTTTCCTTGTGTAGGAAGTAAGTAAGTGAGTGAGTGAGTGAGTGAAAGGAGGGAGGGGAAGGAGGAAAGGAAAGAACCAAACAATTGAACAAATGCCACAGCTTGGCTTATTCCATCCAAACTACAAGAAGAGGACAGAAACTTCCACTGAAAGATCATAGACACAAGGAAGCAGAATAAAACACATATACATCATGATTAACAAAAGTAGACTTCTGAGATACTTCAGAGCCAAAACTTTATTAATTTTTGACTCAAGTTATTGGTCCCCTTATGGATTAATGACTAAACAAGGCTATCATGCAGCATGTTACTTTGGAATAAAGTGCCTCCGAATGAAATTGGCTGGAAAGCTAACATCCTGCAGGCTCTAGTTTCCGTAAGGGAATGATGGCAATCTACCCCCCCCCCCAAGCCTCACCCACGCCTAGGCACTGCTCTGAGTGCCCAAAGGGCACCACCGCGCTCACCTGAGGCCGAGTTCATCATATTCTGCTGCACCGGAGGACTGGTCGGAGCTGTCACGTTCATCTGGGAGAGCATAGCCTTCCTGGGGTCCTGCCATGTTGTGGTCTGATCGATGTGACTGAGACAAAACAAACCACTGCGTTAGAAAGCAACCACGTCCTGAAAATAATCCTTACCAAAACGGGGCAGATAAGTGGGCTAATAACCAGGTGCTGAGGGAGCCCTGTAAGGGCAGTCATTTCATCTCACTGCACCCAACCTTCTTCCTTCCCCTGAAGTCACTCAAGATCTGAAAAGGTTATGCCTGGAATTCCAAGGGAAGAGAAATCATCTTCACTTAGTACACAACCGTCACTCACTTCTAAGTTAAAGATAAAACGTAGTTGTGTAAATTAATCATCTCGAACAATAATCACATGATTAATACTCAAAATTCACAGGAGAATCACCTACTTTTTTTCTCCTAGGTCTAAGAATGTCAAGTAAAATACATATCACTTTTAGGTCTGCAAGCCTTCTTTAAAGTAAAGCACAAAAACCAAAACAAATAAACCTCCCCCAAAAAACCAAAACCTTATTAAAATATATACTCCCAAGCCAAAATATAACTTAAAACTTCATCTGTAAGTTTCCATTTTCTCCTGTGGCTTGAATAACACGTATCTGCACAAAGGGTTTGCTACTTGCTGAACATTTTCTACATTATGCACAAAATTCTCCTCATTAGCTTCTGCCTGAGACAGGGCCTTACTATGCAGCCCAGGCTGGCCTCCAACTTGAGATCCTCCTGCCTCTATCTCCCAAGTGCTAGCATCATTTTTAGTAGGAAAAATGTGAAAGCCAGCTGATGTCCAATGATAGTTAATATGGCTACATGTGATGGACTTACTGTGCAGCTATTGATATTTTTGAAGAATGTTTAATGTGGAACAAGTAATACAATTTTTTAAAGCAGGTTAAAAAATAATATGCACATAGTAAGGCTAAGTGTTCAAGTATATATTCATACATGTACAATGGAAGTATCTGGGAAGAACAGACATCAAGATGCTTTGACAGCGTTTATTTCTAGTTGGTACAATTGTGTTAGAACACAGCTTTGCTAGGTTTTACTATTGTTAAACAATCATGTACTCATTTTTTAAATGGAGGGAGACAGAAGTAAGGTTTTTTTTTTTTTTCCCCAAATAACTTCTATTAACTATGTGTTTTGTTTCTTTCCTTTCTTTCTTTTTCTTTTTCTTTTTTTACAGTACTGGGGGTTGAACCCAGGGCCTTGCGCTTGCATGCTTTGCAAGTGCTGGACCACTGAGCTGCATCCTCGGCCCATTTTTTTTTACTTTTTGAGACAGGGTCTCACTAAATGATGCAGACTGCCTCTGGTCTCAAACTTGCGATCCTCCTGCCTCCGCCTCCTGAGCCGCTGGGATTACAGGTGTGCGCCACCTTGCCCAGCTCTATAACTATGTGTTTAAATTTCAAACCTGAGTCTCCTTGAATCATACCTTGATTAATATTCATGTAAAGGTGAAGAAATGACATCCTTTGTCCTTAACTACCCCAGACTGGAAGTAGTATGCTGTCTCATTGATAGCACTGTCTTATTGAAACAGTAAGAAATACTGCAGACTCCGGCTAGAATGGGCCTTAAATATTGTCAACTGGAGTTTGGGGAAGAGTTCTTTCTGCTCCTCGGCAAGCAGAAAGGGGATGAAGACAGGTAGGGCTTACATGCTCAGGAATGACATTGGTACCTGTCACTTTAAGACCATTACAGACTGGCTTTAGGCATATATAATTTCTCTTACTAGCACCTCTTTTTCCTATGGCCGCATCTGCTTTGCAGCAGGAACACTACCATTTGCTCAGGTCTAGACAATGCAGACAATACTTTGCTCAAGTTTTGCTGTGTAAGCATCTTATTCCAGAAGATCACACCTTCATCAAGCTCAGTAACAGCTTATTCCTACTTCCTCCTCAATTCTCCACGTAAGCCATCTATTCTTGCACAAATAACTTAATCTTAAATTGGAGGCTTTTTTTGGGGCGGGGGTGGGGGGTTTACAACTCCACGATCCTGTGATGTTAGATGGCACAAATTAGAAGAATTAACAATGTAATCTACGAACTTTATGAAGAGAAACATTTTTAAAATGCAGCCAAATCAAATGTTTAAGCTTCTGACACACCTTCATTGTGCTGCTACAGGAAAAGCTAAACAAAATGAAGCAAAGAAAACCGGCAAGAGTGACTTGCTCAGACACAACATGCATCTTTATGAACTCATATTGGCTGTTCTTATGAAGTATCTGGGCAACCAAGGTATTCTCATTCCAGAATAAAGTGAGAGAATTGTACTTGATCATAGGTAAGACAATATAAAACTTAATTATATAGGAAATCAAATGACCACACTAAAGATTCTTTTTATTAAGAAAAACTGATTTGCCAGGTGAGGCAGCAGACAGCTGTAATCCCAGCAAGGAGGATTCCAAGTTCAAAGCCAGAGCCTGCACAAGCTATTGAGTCCCTGACTCAGAATTTTTTTAAAAAAGGTAGGGGCAGTGCTGGGGCTACAACCTAGTGGTGGAGCTCCTGCAAAGAATGTGTGAGGCCCTGGGTCCAATCCCCAAATGCCACAGGAAAAAGAAAAGGAAAAGCTGACTCGACATTTAGGAAAACAGGATTAAAACTAGAAAACCAAGAATAATACAGAATGGGTGTGAATAATACTTTAATTTTGAACTTGTTATTACTGTTGGATCCACACAATACTCCAAGAGCTGCCCTGGAGCGGGCAGGTGGCCCACATGTACTGCTCACTTACCCAGCCCAGTCTGTTGTGCAAGTATTATTTATAGTCACATGCTAGAGGGTGCTCCCAAACCAGCTAACCCTACTCGATTAATTGAGTCTAAGAACAATGACACAATTGTTCAACCTAAGCCTTCTGCGAGCTGCAGCTCCTAAGCCACAACCATATGCTTTTTATACTGGTATATGTCTCGCTTGGGCTATTTTTACAATCCTCAAAAGATGAGAGATACACACATAATTGCTTGATAAGGATGAGACAACTTGGATACTTCGCCTCTGTTCTGACAGTTTTTATATGACCAGCAATCAAAAACTTCAATCGATATTTAAATAACTGGGCCATCACCAAATACTGTTAAAAAATTTATATTTGCTCTCAAGTAGAAAATCCACGCACGCGTGGCTTGACCGAGGTGCCGTGGAAGACTGACGGCTTTACCTATGTCTCCCCAGAGGAAGGACTCTTCCTGGAGGAAGGAATGAGCGTGAACAGTGAGAGGATGACGCGGACGCTCAGCTGGAGGCTTCTGGAAACATAGGCACACGTAATCGTGAACTCAAATAGCTTCTATCTGAAGTTTTATGTTCAGCACAGTTCTTCCTATAGTGCCATAATGACACCTTCCTCCCGTAAGCTGAAAAACTACTTATTCTTCTTTCATGATACACCAAGTGACAGATGCCATCACAGCATGAATTGAGAAAATCAGAATTCAAATTTCTTGAGTCCCCAAAATAAGGTCTACATAGTTTCCCTTTCATAAAAGTCACCTTAGAGAAAAAGTGAAGAGATGACGGAATTAGAATCAAAAAACAAAAGAAACAAAGAACAGCTGAGAAATTTTGAGCATCAGAAAGTCCACCCTAAGTATTATTGAAAATGTAGTCCTCAAACCGTATGCATCAGGCTCAGGGTGGGAGGAAGGGCCCTCAGTGATACACCACTAGCATTCCTGAGGCCCTGGGTTCTACCCCAGAACAATAAAAAATGAAATTCAAAACAAAATAAAAACAAAATAAACAAAACAAAACAAAACCTGGAGACTTACTAGCTCCTGGGCATTTTTAAGAACTGGAAAATAATTTGACCTAGTGACTTTAAATATTCTCTCATAATATGAGATCCTTATACACAGAAGACATTTATCCAAAAAAGCCAGATTAGGAATTCAGGGCTTCAGAAGATGGTTAGTTGGTCATATTCTCAGTCCATTGTTTTGCTTAAACTCATATTTCTTCTTTCTTTTCTTTTTTTTTTTTTTTTTTCTTCACTGGGGGTTGAACCCAGGACCTTGTGCCAGCATGCTCTGCCAAGGACTGGACCACTGAGCTGTGGCCCCCAGCCCATTTTTTTTTTTTTTTTTTTTTACTTTTTGAGACAGGGTCTCACTAAATTACGCAGACTGCCTCTGGTCTCGAACTTCCAATTCTCCCGCCTCCACCTCCAGAGCTGCTGGGATTACAGGCTTGCGCCACCACGCCCAGCAGTATTTCTGAGCAAATACTATTCAAATGGTACTATGTGTTAGAGGTCAAAAAGAAGTGGGAATTAAATACATGCCAAAGATCCTGGCGGTATTATCCTTTTATACTATCCGTGTTAGTGATAGGGGAATGGGAGAAGGACATGGCAATCCACTCCCATTCTGAAACAATCAGCCATTGAAAACTCTACCAGTGACTCAACAGCACCTAAAAAAACAACAACAAAAGTGATAGAAGGGAACAAGCGGGAAAAAACCTGTGAAGGGAGGAAATAAATGTGTTGAGTGTACCAACTTCAACTTCATCTGCCAAGACATGATGGAGGCCTACGGCCCTCAACCAAGGATCAAGAAGGAAGAGGCGTCTGGGCAGCCCAGCCATCCTGTGATACATTTCCTGTGGCCACATCAGACACCAGTGACTTCCAAACAGGGATCTGTTTAGTCTGTTGGCTCAGATGTCTACTGTGAGGAAATCATATTTAGCTATGAGCCTGGAACCATACTCACGACGTGTTTAGGGATACATTCAAGTTTTCAGCTCTTATCAACACAACATGGCGTCAGCCACCCAAATTATTAGCTTGGGATGAGTCGAGCAACCTAGGGAAACATTTCCCAAGTGGTAAATAACCAGGAAGATAGTCGAGAAGAAAATCTATGCTAAACACTTCTACACAAAGCAGAAAAACAGCTCTCAGCAAACTAAAGCACATCTGGAATTTGACATGAACGACAGCTGACACCCCCACCCGGGGTTGTTTCCATGGAAATACTAGGAAGAGCGAAAGAGCATTATGTATCTTCTTTACCACTGAATTTCCACAAGAGTGGATTAGCACAATAATATTTCCAATCATTTACAGATTACTGTAAAACTTAGCAAAGTAGCCTGGGAGTGGCCACAAAGCCTAAAAAGAATTCACTCTGACATATTTATATCACATTTTAGGATGGAAAGATATAATGCATAAGGAACCCAGAGAGGATTCTAGGCATGCATACTACCACTGAACCACCCCCCAGTCCTGAGGGATGGTTAACACAAGCACAGAGTCTTCCTTGGTTTTAACAGCTCATTAAATGGTGTTGCATTATTAGATAACACCTTAATGGAGGTTATTTGGATTATTCTTTAAATTTTGGTGAGGCTTCCAGGGTGGTTCCACAACTAAAGGTGAGAACAGGACACTGGTGGAAAAGTAATAGATCAACTTAACCAAGGGGCTGGGGTTTAGCTCAGTTGGAAGAGTGCTGCTCTGCACTTTCTGAGGACCTAGGTTCAATCCCCAGCACTGAAAAGATGGGAGGATGATGTAGCAATGCACTCTCGAAACAATCAACTATTGAAAACCCTAGGAGGGTCACTGAGTCGGACTAACTTGATGGCACCTAATAACAACAACATTGAACCAGAACAAATACTTCACTTATATAGATTGCCTGCTGTGCTGAAAGCAGCATTTTACACAGTCATTTAAGTAAATAAAACAGTGTCTGATGTCAGTACTATTCAGTCTTTTAGCTCATATTTAATTACAAACCTGGAACCATATTCACTGCAGTATGGCTACACTGAAGTTTTCTGCTGTTCTATTCAGACTTAATAATTTAAAAATAAGTAACAAGTTAAAGGAAGATATGGAATCTTTAGCTAAATTAAAGTTACTGCTGATAATGAATAGTAAAGTAAAACCTAAACATAGGACTATTCCAGATCTTAAAGTGGGGTGCCAGACCTGTGTATTTTCAATATGGCACGTGGCAGTGGAATTCTTTCACCATAACCAATTAGTTACCAACCTCTTTTCCATCCATTTAATTCTCTTTGTATGATTATGTCATGCTGCTTTAAAAAAAAAAAAAAAGAAAAGAAAAGAAAAAGAAAAAGAAAAAGAAAATGAGTGCTAGACACTCATCCAAATCAGGCTTATAGGGCTGGCTTACTTAGAATAATTAGTAGTCTATCAACACTAAATTCTAAATACAGATTAAATGTCTCCTTCCTGAGTTTTACACATTCATTAAAAACAAACAAACAAACAAACAAACAAACAAAAAACAGAACACATTTTGTAGTTCATCATAATCAGAACATTTGTTCAGGTTGAAAATCAGAATTCAACATGCTTTCAGTAAATTGCAACTGAAATGTAATCCTACCAAGCCAGGTGCAGTGACACAGGAGGCAGAGGCAGGAGGACCGCAAATTCGAGACCAGAGGTTGCCTGCGTAATTTAATGAGACCCTGTCTTAAAAAAAAAAAAAAAAAAAAAAAAAAAAAAAAAAAAAAAGGCAAGAGGTGTAGCTCAGTGGTACAGCGTTTGCAAAGCATGCAAGCGCAAGGTCCTGGATTCAACCCCCAGTACTGGAAGGAAAAAAAAAAAAAAAAAGAAAAAAAGCGATCCTACCACAAGTGAACTAGTATCTTTCCTCTTTGAGCTTTCAAGTCTATGACTATGAAATTCATTTATTCTATGAAATATGTTATCACCTTTTTGAGGGGGACTTTTATACTGGTAGAAAAAGTTACAAATAGGCACAGTCATGGTCATTAAAAAGAAATTAATAAAAAGGTTATACTGGAAACACTAAGGTAACATGATCACTTTGGGAAAGGAATGATCTATGATAACCACACTAACAGACAAGGCATTGCCCAAAGGTAGCTTCATAGATTTCTAGTTTTTAGGCATTTTTTAAAAAAGAGTTCCTTGGTATGGAGAGAGCACTTCTCTACTTTCCCATTAAGATGTCAAACACCCAGTAGCTCAATAAGAACAGAACCAAGCTCTGAGAATCCAAAAAGTTAGTAAAAAGGCTGTTTACTAATTGGAAAAAGTATAACTGAGAGGCGCCAATCTATTGGGTGGGCTGGGATTTAGCTCAGTTGGTAGAGCGCTGCGCTGCAGTCTCTGAGGTCCCGGGTTCGATTCCCAGCACTGCAAAAACAGGAGAAGGGCCTGGCAAACCACTCCCAAGGCAATCCTGAAACAGTCAGCCATTGAAAACCGAGGGTCGCTATAAGTCGGATACTGACTCGATGGCACCTAACAACAACAACAACAATCTATTGGGAGTTTCCCTGAAATTCTCTTTAAAAGTCTCTCCAATAACTGAAAAGATGAATAACTGAAAAAGATTCTTTAAGCAGGAACTCAATTTGATTACCTATAGAACTCATTTCATTAAATTTCTAATTCACAAAGCCAGGTGTGGTGGCACATGCCTGTAATCCTAGCATACAGGTGGCTGAGGCAGGCGGACCAATGAGGGTTCAAGGTCAGCCTGGTCTAAGAGCAGGCTAACCCCAGCACAGAGGAGGCTGAGGCAGCAAGATCAACTCAAATTCAAGGACATCCTGGGCCACAGAGCAAGTTCCAGGCCAGCCTAGGCTACACAGTGAGACTCTATCTCAAAAAACCAGAAACACAGGCCAGGCGCAGTGGCACATGCCTGTAATCCCAGCGGCTTGGGAGGCAGAGGCAGGAGGATCGCAAGTTCAAGACCAGAGGCAGTCTGCATAATTTAGTGAGACCCTGTTTCAAAAAGTAAAAAAATGGGCTGAGGGTGCAGCTCAGTTCAGTGGTCCAGCACTTGGAGAGCATGCAGGCGTGAGGCCCTGGGTTCAACCCCCAGTACCACACACACACACACAAAACAAACAAACAAACAAACAAACAAAAAAATGAAACGACAACAACAAAAAACCCAGAAACATAAACTTCTAACTCACATCTAATATTTGTTGGTTTGTTGGTTGGTAGCTGCTGTCAAGTTGGTATCCGACTCATAGTGACCCTCATAGGGTTTTCAATGGCTGACTGTTTCGGGATTGCCTTGGGAGTGGATTGCCAGGTCCTTCTCCCATTTTTGTGGTGCTGGGAATTGAACTCAGGACCTCAGAGACTGCAGCGCAGCGCTCTACCAACTGAGCTAAATCCCAGCTCACATCTAATATACATACAGAAAATATATAATTCTTTAATAATATATGCAAAGACACTATTATATTTTGAAATGAAAAACCAAAATACCTACAATTATAAAGACTCTTTGTATTTTTAAAAAAGAGAAAGAAAACCTGTCCGCGAGAATTTTTATAGGGTATTCTGTCCCATGCAAAGCTGCTGGGGAGAGCAATGGCAGAGTGGTGAGGGGCAGAAACTTCCGTCTGTCATTGATGACTCCTATCTGTGACACTGTGGAAAGTTTTGGTCACCATTGCACAAGACTAGCATGGCGTAACTGCTACAGGAGATGATTAAAATGGCTTAAGGGATAGAACAAAGACAAAGCCTAACTGGAAATTGAAACTTCTCAGTCAGTAAAGACAAAGTCCAAGTGGAGATCACATCTGGAAGGGAAGATTCTAAAACTCTCAAAATACAAAAAACACTTCCCATCTGAAGGAGAACTCTGGCCAGCAACCACTCTTTCATGTCCCAATGCCTCTGCTCACACAGTATGTCTGCTTTCAACTCCTCTTCCTTTCCTCCTCCTCTACTCTTAAGTCTTTGAGGACAGGCCAAATGTCCACTCCAGGAGGCTCGCCTAAGCTCCCTCAGCCTCCACCAGACTGAATGCTCCCTCCTGTGTTTCCCTGGAAATTTCTTTACAGAGCTAACACTATACTCACCAGAGGGATATACATACGCGTGCTTTAAACCCCACTGTAAGTCCATTAAGGCTGAGAGCTGTCCGTGTATGATATACGTTCGTAAGTGACTTAAGAACAGAAGACGACATTCACCAAATATTCCTACAGATTAGAAAGCTCTCTGGAAGTGTGGTGCCTGCAGCTGTACCACTGAGCCGTCCGATTCCGTCAGATCTCAGAAGCTAAGCAGGGTTGGACCTGGTTAGTACTTGGATGGGAGACCACCTTGGGAACACCAGGTGCTGTAGGTTTGGGAGAAGGATCCGGCAACCCACTCCCAAAAATCAATCCACCATTGAAAACCTTATGAATAGCAGAGAAGCACGACAATAGTGTTTCATCTGTTGTACATAGAGTCGCTATGAGCCAGACAATGACTTGACAGCACCTAATAGCAGCAACAATGGAAGTGTGAAGCATTATGAAAAAAAATACTATACCACAATAAATATTAAGGGAAAGAATACAGCTAAGAATGTGACAGTTTTATTAGTATCAGGACAAACTGATTGCTATTACATGAATCGTTTTGGATGCATAAGTTAAAGTAGAAACACTGTTATCAAGAGGATTTTGTTTTTTAATGTAGACAACCTCTAAAATCGTACAAGCCAGGGGAAAATCATCAACAAAGCCAGCATAAAAGAGCCCAAAGCTCATTTTTTCAATAATCTGTTTAGGCTCGGGTCTCATAAAACCTTCTTAATGACCTTGGCCATTAAAGATCTTTTCTTTTCCAAAATTGCTATAGTAGTCATGGTGTGTTACTTACCATCCCAATCATTTGAACATTCAATTTCTTAACACTATGCATAGTATGAAATGCAAAGGAAACAAGGATAATTAGAAATATTTCATAGTTTTGAGGGATTCTAAACCTGCTATGGGACAATTGTTTGGTATGGCTTGTACCACCAACTACAGCATCAACCTTCAGAGGCAAACCATTTCATGGATTTTTTTATCTTTTTTTTTTTTTTTTTTTTGGCAGTACTTGAGGGTTGAATCTAGGGCCTTGCACATACTTTGCAAGTGCTCTACAACTGTGCTGAACCCCCAGATCATTTTTTATTTATCTTGAGACAGGGACTCACTAAGTTATATAGGCTGCCTCTGGCCTCGAACCTGTGATCCTCCTGCCCCTGCCTCCCAAGTTGCTGGGATTACAGGTGTGAACCACCACCTGGCTTTCCTTTTTAAAATACTAGAGAAAGACATAAAACAAACTCAAGTCATTGATTAGGTAGAAAAAAATAAAACAGAATATGCACAGAGCAGTTAGCCCTGCTCTGCTGTTTGCCATTTGTGGTTTCAGTTCTGAGACTGAGCAGCATCACTATGGCCTGATGATCTTCCTTATGACTGCGGTGAAGTCAATACAGCAGATCCCCTCTTCTGTAGGAGAACATGTTCCTCAATCCCAGTGACCGTCTGAAACCAGACAGGCCCAAAGCCTGTAATTCAACGACTTTTCATATTAGCTGAGACCTTATCGTGCACTGTGGTTCTAACTTTTGCATTTTGAAGAACAGCGCAACCAGAACTAATTTCTTTGTCTTTCTTCACAATTTCACAGGGAGATCTGCTCTGACCACTGACCTCAACAACCTCAGCATATAATTTCTTTTCCTTCCTTAATAACCAAAAACTTTCATTTTTCACCTACAGGGTCCTTTTTGGCACATCTGAACTGCCAACAACACTACTCTTGCACTTTGGTGCTATTATTAAGTAAAGTAAGGGTTACTATGATACTGTGTAGTCTGAAACCTGAGATAGCTACCAGGTAACTAATGGGCAGGCAGCACTACAGCATGGACACTATGGACAAAGGCACAAATTGATGTTTTCGGCAGGAAAGACTGGGGAAGCAAAAGATTTCATCACACTGCTCAGAACAGCATGATTTATTTATGAATGAATCAATGAATAAGTGACATGATCTTGTGATGTAAGTCAGCCTGGCCTCAAACTTACAATCTTCCTGCTCTACCTGCCAAGTGCTGGGAGTACAGACATACACCACCACTCCTGACTGGATCTAGGCATGCAATTTCAAACTTCTGAATTATTTTTAGAATTTTACACTTAATAATTTGGGACCACGGTTGATCACAGGTAACTGAAATAGCAAAAAAGAAATCCACAAGGACTGTGGATGTTGCTTAGTGGTAGGGCACCTGCCTGGCAGGCAAGAGGCCCTGGATTCGATGTCTAGTACCACACATAGGCAAAATGATGGATAAAGTAGGTCTGTGGCAGGGGCCTAACACTTCCCCATAATGCCTACATTATTCATGTCACCTCATCCCATCACATAGCCACTGTATCATCTCACAGCATCACAAGAAGGATGGGTACAGTACAACAAGGCATTTGGGAAGAAACCACATTCTTGTAACTTTGATTACAGTTTGTTATATACTATACATTGTTACATACTGTAATGACAGTTATATATTGGAATAAGATGGTTACAACTATTCTAATATTAGTTACTGTTAATTTCTTATGTGCCTAATTTATAAACTAAATTTTATCATAGGTAGTAAGTATGAGGGGGCTGGGATTTAGCTCAGTTGGTAGAGAGCTGCCCTGCAGTCTCAGGTCCTGAGTTCAATTCCCAGCACCGCAAAAATGGGAGAAGGGCCTGCAATTCACTCCCAAGGCAATCCTGAAACAGTCAGCCATTGAAAACCCTATGAGGGCTGCTATGAGAAATGAAGCTGGAGATCGCATGATAGAATTTTGTCAGACCAATGACCTTTTCATTGCAAATACATTTTTTCAACATCATAAACAGAGACTATACACATGGACTTCACCAGATAGAACATACAGGAATCAAATTGACTACATATGTGGAAAGAGACGATGGAAAAGCTCTGTACAAAATGTCAAAACAAGACCAGGTGCTGACTGTGGATCAGACCATCAACTTCTCATATGCAAGTTCAAACTGAAGCTGAATAAAATTAGAACAAGTATACGAGAGCCACGGTATGACCTTGAGTATATCCCACCTGAGTTCAGAGACCACCTCAAAAATAGGTTTAATGCATTAGACACAAATGACAGGAGACCAGAAGAGTTGTGGCAAGACAGAAAAGATATCATTCAAGAAGGAAGCAAAAAAGTTCTTAAAAAGACAAGAAAAAAAGAAAAGACCAAATTACATGTCAAAAGAGACACTGGACCTTGCCCTGGAACGTCGAGCAGCTAAAGCAAAAGGAAGACATGACGAAGTTAAGGAACAAAACAGAAGATTTCAGAAGGCAGCTCGAGAAGACAAAAACAAATATTATAAAGACATGTGCAAGGAGCTGGAGGCAGAAAATCAAAAGGGAAGAACATGCTCTGTGTTTCTCAAGCTTAAGGAAGTGAAGAAAAAATTCAAGCCTTGAGTGGCAGTAGTGAAAGATTCTACAGGGAAAATATTAAATGATGCAGGAAACATCAAAAGAAGATGGGAAGAATACACAGAGTCATTATACAAGAAAGAATTGGTAGATGACCAACCATTCCAAGAGGTTGCCTATGAAGAGTAACCAATGGTGTTGAAGGATGAAGTGGAAGCTGCCTTGAAAGAACTGGAGAAACACAAGGCTCCAGGAATTGATGGGATACCAATAGAAATGTTTCAACAAACAGATGCAGCACTGGAGGTGTTAACATGTTTATGTCAACAGATTTGGAAAACAGCTACTTGGCCAACGGACTGGAAGAGATCCATATTTGTGCCTATTCCCAAAAAAGGGGATCTGACTGAACGTGCAAACTATCGGACAATTTCATTAATATCACACACCAGCAAAATTCTACTAAAGATCATTCAGAAGCGACTGCAGCAGTGTATAGACAGGGAATTACCGGAAAACCAAGCGGGATTCAGAAGAGGGTGGGGAACCAGGGACATCACTGCTGATGTCAGGTGGATATTAGCTGAAAGCAGAGAATATCAAAAAGATGTCTATCTATGTTTTATTGACTATGCAAAAGCATTTGATTGTGTGGATCATAACAAATTATGGATAACACTTCGGAAAGTGGGAATACCAGAACACCTAATTGTGCTCATGAGAAATCTGTACATGAACCAGGAGGCAGTTGTTCAAATAGAACAAGGAAACACAGCCTGGTTTAAAGTTGAGAAAGGTGTGCGTCAGGGCTGTATACTTTCACCCTATCTCTTCAATTTATACGCTGAGCAAATAATCCAAGAAGCTGGACTTTATGAGGAAGAACGTGGCATCAAGATTGGAGGAAGACTCATTAACAACCTGCGTTATGCAGATGACACAACTCTGCTTGCTGAAAGTGAAGAGGATTTAAAACATTTACTGACGAAGATCAAAGATCATAGCCTTCAATATGGGTTACAACTAAACATCAACAAAACAAAATCCTTACGACTGGGTGAGCACGCAACTTCACAATAAATGGAGAAAAGATTGAGGTTGTCCAAGAGTTTGCTTTGCTTGGTCTATAATCAACACCTGTGGAAGCAGCAGTCAAGAAATCAAAAAAGACGCATTGCTCTAGGAAAAGCTGTGGCAAAAGATCTCTTTAGAGTATTGAAAAGCAAAGATGTCACATTGAAGACGAAGGTGCGTCTCACTCATGCCATGGTATTTTCAGTGGCATCATATGGTTGTGAAAGCTGGACATTGAACAAGGGAGACAGAAAAAGAATTGATGCTTTTGAATTGTGGTGCTGGAGACGTCTATTCAATATACCATGGACTGCCAAAAGAACCAACAAATCTGTCTTAGAAGAAGTGCAACCAGAGTGCTCCTTGGAAGCAAGAATGGCCAAACTGCGTCTTACATATTTTGGACATGTAGTCAGGAGAGATCAATCCCTGGGGAAGGAGAGTGTTTGGGAGAGTGGCAGGTCAACGCAAAAGAGGAAAACCCTCCACCAGATGGATTGACACAGTGTCTGCAACAATGGGCTTAAACATAAATAAGATCGTTTGCCTGGCACAGAATTGGGAAGTCTTTCGATCTGCTGTACATAGGGTCGCTATGAGTCGGACTCGACTCGACGGCACCTAAGAACAACAACAACAAGAAGTAAGTATGAATAGGAAAAAGGGGTAGTGGATGTAGGGTCTGGTATTTTCTGCAGTTTCAGGCATCCATTGGGGGTGGTCTTGGAATGAAGCCCCATAGATAAGAAAGAAGGACTGTATTCCCAACATGACCTGTTAAAGTTTCTCTTTACTACAAGAACACCACTTACTTCTATTAACTGAAGCAGGACCTAAAATATCTTCAAATTACTCAGTTATGTTCCAGGTATAAACCGTATCTTTTTGAATGATTTTGATGGTTAAGTCAATTGAAATAAATGAATCGCTGAAGTCAAAGGGCATCAGAACTAAAATGACACCTAAAAGCACGCGCTTGCGATGGGACCATTAACATTTTCTGACTGAGCAGCACATCTTTCCCTATACAGCACCCGGCCTGGCCTCTCTCACTAACAAGTCTGGTCTATGGAGACCAGAGTGCAGGGTGCATGGGCAACGCCTTCCAGTCACCTGCCCAACAACTGGAACACCAAGGTCACTAGAAGCACCTACAACTGCTTTGGTTTCAGTGACTCAGGCTGAAACACAACTCACTCCAAACCCACTTCGTCAGCATCTTGCAGCTAGATCTTCTCTAGTCAGGTGAGAGATGCTTACTGAAGCCTTCACATCAGCCGAACAGGATCCCTGTCATACGTCACCCAGCCAGGACGTCAGTAAAGAAAAGATCCCTTGGAAGCTTAAGTGAAGGGACTTCTTCACCTGGACTCCCAGTGTTTGTTGTTTACCATGCACCACTGTTTCCAATTTGCTGCCTTAAATTATGGGGGAAAGAGCCAGCAATTACACTGAGGCCTCTTCTGTTTACTCCGGGACAGAAAGCTGGATTCAGCAAAGTTGTCTGGCTCAGTCAAGCAGACTCTGACAGACGGCTTATGGGTTGGGTGCTCTTCTTGACCTTGGAGTCTGATCCTCCCTCACTCTGCAGATGACAGAAATGAGACTCGATGGTCACTCAACCCTGCCTGAGGTCACGACACCAGCAGGTGAGACAGATGCATAACTAGATTTCCGGTCTCCTGCCCATCAGCCTTGGGTGATCACAACAATGGCAACATGTTGAAATGGCACAGTCACAACAGAGGTACAACCAAGACACCTAAAAAAATATTTTGTGAGTGAGAAAATAAAGTGCTTAAGTGCTGAGTTTTAAAAAATTATTATTCAGCATAACCTATACTGTCTTAATATAAAGTACAGAAAAATGCTGCTAGTATGTGTCTGTTCGGATGTTTCAGACATGAGGTTACTTCCGGAAGAATCTTTATAGGTTCTCAACTCTTCACATATCATATAGAGAAAAAATACAAATTCAAAATATTCACAATGATTACTAAATTTTGTTGAAAAGGTAAGAAAAGACTTGAATAGACATTTCTCCAAAAAAGGTATAGTGGCCAACGAGCACATGAAAAGGTGCTCAGTATCACTAGCCATTGGAGAAATGCAAATCAAAACCAGGAGACAGGGCTAGGGTATGATTCAGTGGCAAAATACATGTGTGAGGCCCTGGGTCCAATCCTCTGCACCACAATGGAGAAAGAAAAGAAGAAAAACTCTGTAAGATACCACTTCGTACCCATTAGGATGCCCATTATCAAAAAACAATGGAACCTAGATGCTGGCAAAGATAGGAAGTAACTGGAATCTTTGTACACTGCTGGAATGTAAAATGGCAGTCACCATGGAAAACACTTCAGCAGTCCTTAAAAACAAACATACAAACAAAAAAACTAAGCATTAAATACCACTGGATACAGCCATCTCACTTCTGCATGTACACCTGAAAGAACTGAAAATGAGCACTCAAGGAGGTGCTTGTCCACTAATGTTCAGAGCAGCTCAATTCATAACAGCCAAAGGGAGACACAACTTGAACATCCACCCACCAAGGGGGAGACACATGTGGTATACACACACCAGACGATGGAAGTTAGCCATCAAGAAAGAACTGAAGTCTACTACAGAAAAGAAAAAACACTGTGTTCTCCTTATTTAAGGTATCCAGAGAAGGGAAAACTAATAGAGACAGAAAGCAGAAAAAAGGTTACCAGGGCTGGGGGCTAGGGGCTAGGGGTTAAGGGCAAGGGGAGAATGTGGAATTATTTAATAAAACAGGTTCAAAATTTCTATTTGGAATGAGGAATAAGTTCTGGAAATGGATATTGGTGATGATCATACAATAACTGTGAATATATTTAATGTCACCGGATTGTATACTTCAAACTAATACAAATGGTCAATTTTATGTGTTATTTATTATATATGTAACATGCCATCACTTTTTAAAAAGGTAAGGATGTTAACCCTGCAGACTGCACACTTCTCTTTCCTTCGGTCTTAGACCTGGTAAAAATTCTTCTAAATATGCTACTGAACTACATTTTCAATCCTGTCTTCCAAGAAATGCAAGTGGACTGAATTCAAAGGATGTTACTGCTCATAACATAATGTATGTATGGACTACACAATGAAAATCAAGATCCCTAAGTGGGTTCTGTTGACTTCATAGATCCATTTAGTTCCAAAGAAGATCTGGCCTTTGGCATCCCCAGTCTGACCAGCAGATGAGACAGGAGACATGCCCGATGAACTGAAGGAGAGCCACAAACAAGGAACCCAGCCTGTGAACAACCAAAGATGAAACGTATTCCCTGCAGGGAAAAGCTTCCAGTTCATTTCATACCCCAAAGGCACAAGGTGAACCAACTCTGAAAGCAGTGCACTGGGGTGCAAGTCAAAGTAGCATATTAAGCTGTGCCGAGTGAAAGACCAGGTCCACTGTCCTATACACTCCCATATAATCATTAAAATCAAGTCAACAAAAGGCTGAGGATGCAGCTCAGGAGTACAGGGCTTGCCTAGCATGCGTGAGGTCCTGGTTTTGATCTTCTACACAGCAAAAACAAAACAAAACAACCAAAATAAGAAAACACTCAAAGCAAGTAAACACTTCCCAAGTAGCATCCTAAGCCTTTAAAAGTGACAAAGACTACACGCTTAAAATAAGATGTGCACGTGTAAAAATTTTTGATCACTCACAGTTCTATGAAGTCTTAATCTCATTTATGAAATAAGTCTTTTAAGGATTTAAGCATAATTTAACCCCATTACACTCTTTTATTTTCTTTTACTTTGCAGTACTAGGGATTGAACCCAAGGCTTCACACATGCTAGACAAGTGTTCCACCACTGAGTCATTCCCAGCCCCATATATTTTTAAATTATTGTAGGCCATGCATATTTTATAGACACTGTGGGAAGAAAAATAGAGAATGCTTACTCTCTTGAGGATGCCATCTAAAGAGAGAAAAAGATTTGAGTGAAACTATTAGATAAGCAAACTTATTATATAACTCAGACTTAGCTTATGAACTAAAGCTATTTGTCATTAGATTTTATATCTCAATAATTTGCTGTGAGCTGGGTGCGGAGGTGAATGCCTATAATCCCAGCAACTGGGGAGGCGGAGGGAGGAGGTTCACAAGTTCGAGACCAGAGGCTGTCTGTGTGATTTAGCGAGACTCTGTCTCAAAAACGTACAAAAAAAAAAAAAAAAAAAAAAAAAAAAAAAAAAAAAAAAAAAAAAAAAAAAAAAAAAAAAAAAAGGCCGAGGGTGCAGCTCAGTGGTCCAGCACTTGCAAAGCATGCAAGTGTGGGGCCCTGTGTTCAACCCTCAGTACCGCAAAATAAATAAATAAATAAATAAATAAATAAATAAATAAATAAATAGATAGCAATGCCAGATAATTGAACACTACACCATCATTTTAAAGGCTCCCAAGATACCGGCTGATAATACTTCATGTGGCCAAAGACCAAAACATTCTGAGACTTCAAACACCAGAGATACAGCCGGGCATAATGACACATGCCTGTAATCCCAGCAATTTGGGAGGCTGAGATAGGAGGCTCATAGGTTTGAGGCCAGGAGCAGCCAGTGCCAATTAACAAGACCTCCTCTCAATATTTAAAATTTATAAAATTAAAAAGAGGCTGCAGGTGCAGCTCCATGGTAGAGCACTTGCCTAGCATGTGCAAGACCAGAGGTTCAGTCCCTGAGCACCAGTACCACCAAGAAAATGATGACATGGGATAAATGACACCAATTTCTGCATGGCAAGCACATGGCCAGGGACACTGCCTCACACCTATAACCCCATCACTTCTGAGGTGGAGACCAGCCTGGCCTACATACTGAGACCTTGTCTCAAAACTCAAAACGAGAAAAGTGTGTCCAGGGCTAGGGCGTAGCTCAGTGGTACAACATGTGCTTGGTATGCGTGAGGCCCTGGACCTGATCTCCAGAACCATCAGAAAAAGAGAAAAGAAGCCGGTGCGGTGGCACATGCCTCCCATGCCTCCCCAGCAGCTGGGGAGGTGGAGGCAGGAGGATTGCAAGTTCGAGACCAGAGGCAGTCTGCGTAACTCAGCGAGACCCTGTCTCAAAAACTGAAAAAATGGGCTGGAGGTGCAGCTCAGTGGCCCAGCACTTGCAATGCATGCAAGTGTGAGGCCCTGGGTTCAACCCCCAGTACCGAAAAAAAAAAAAAAAAAAAAAAAAGAAAGAAAGGAATAAGAGAGCACCTTGCTCATAATCTTTGAAACATATCTTTCAGTAGTCTGTGTTCTTTCATTTATGCAATGAGACGATGAATGTTCCTGAAGACCAACTATGGGCAAGGTCCTCACTGAGCTGAGGTGGGGGATAGGGTAAGGAAGACCTAGTCCCCAGTCCGAGTCCAAGGCTTTCAAGGAACAAGGGCTTAGAGAGAGTAAACGTAGGACTTCACATAACTGAAGGTGGGGGTGTTCTTTCCTCCCCCCCCCCAAATTCTTCCCGCTTTTAAGTCTTCCTCCATATCCCCTGGCATAGTATTTTGCACAGAGGGGTCACTTTAATAACCTAAAGGAACCCAAGACATCCAAATCTAAGCAGAAACTACAAAACATGTAAAGAGGTAAAAAAAGAAACAGTGTATCAGACTACCACAGGTAGAATAAAAAGGTCACATTTAAATAGGCTCTACCATATGCTGCTTTGGGGAAGACAAGCACTTATCTTTACTGGAAAGTTGTCCAATGATATCCAGTGACTATACTATTAATAGTCTGAACTATTATCCATGATTAAGTAAATAATGAATTATTTGTTCTTTTGGCCTGTATTTTCTAAACGCCACCTCCACATTAAACTTCTCTTACTTGCACAATTAAAAAGCATAACTTGTATTTGTTTTTATAAAAGGACATTGAGCTGGGTGTGATGGCTCATGCTTATAATCCTAGAGACTCAGGATGAGGCAGGAGAATCACAGGTTCAAGGCCAGAGGTAACCTGCGCAACTTAGTGAGATCCTGTCACAAGATAAATTTACAAAATGGCGGCACAGTCCAGTAGTAGAGCACTTGCAAAGTATGTGTGAGGCCCTGGGTTCAGCATCTAGTATCACAATAAACAGAGAGACAGACAGACAGACAGACAGATAGGTAGATAGATTGATAGATACATAGATAGATTGATCGATCCAGTGCTCCATGGCTACCCCCAAGGTGATACCAATACTAAGTTTCACTAAGTCTCATGGGATCCTTAAACTTGCCAAATTAACTGCCATCCAGAAACCATTAGTTATGTGGTATACAGTGAGTACACAGGATTTGCTAACTAAATGACCCACTGCTAAAGCATGTATGCTTTAGTTACAGGACATGTCTTTTTCAGTTCTCATCAAATACACAAGATTTTCAGAGATTAAATTGAATCCAAACCTCCTCAATTTTTGCAGACACACAAGCTGTCATAAATACACTTATTTCAGCTTTCAAACCAATAATCTTAGGTTGTTCAAAAGTCCTAAACACACATATTTACAGATACATCAGATGTGTACTTGCAGCTTAGAGGCCAAAGCTGCAATCTCTCTTCTGAGTCAAATAAGAAACACCAAATCTCCCCAAATTTAAGCTTGATCTATTTTATAGGCTATAAAATGAACGAGAATTTAAAAAATTCAAAATTAAGTTCCAAGATGGATCACACCATTCTACTTATTCTAAATAACCAAGGGCAGTCATAATGTTAGTAAAGACTTGGAAAATTCACAATGATTTTAAAGTCTTTTTAAAGGTTTATTTTACTGAAATTTCACAATATACTTACTTTCTGAAATTTCTTCTCTTTCATGACTATTGTTCTAATTTCTCCAGTACCAATTTTTTAAAAAATCAACAGTATGGCTGGGAAAGAGGCAACATGCCTCATTAAATATATTCACAAATACACCTAAAAGATTATGAAATTTTTGGTAACAGCTGTTGAATATAATTTACATAATGGTGCAATATCTAATGATTTTTAAGTCAATTTGCTGGTAGAATAAAAGGATGTTAGAAAACAAATACTTCCTAAAAACGCTACAGATACCACCACAGAGGACATGCTCGTTTGGAATTTGTTCTTGAAGGAAGAGATCCCATGCGAAAGTTCAATTCTGCCTATGCTTCTTATTCAGTCAGTGGACTGAGTCATTCAGTCCTCTGATCCTCACTTTCCTTCTTTGTATTTAGAGACAATGTCAACCTCCCTTAAGCACAGAAGGTGTTCAATGTTAGTTCATTTCCTAAAGCGTTTAGTTTCAGCAGTTTCATTTAAAAACTTCAAAAGGTAGAAGACCTAGGAAGATTATTCTATCAACCCTCATACCCCAGTATACAGCATGTGCACACTCCAGCATGTATACATAGGAACTGACTTTATGGGGTTTATCCCTTTTTGGGGCTGCGGTTTAGCTCAGTTGGTAGAGTGCCATTCTGCGCTCTCTGAGGCCCTGTGTTTGATCTCCAGTATGGCAAAAATGAGAGAAGGACATGGTAACCCACTCCCGAAACAATCCTGAAATAATCAGCCACTGAAAAGCCTATGAGAGTCGCTATTAGTCAGACCCAACTTGATGGCACCTGACAACAGTAAACAAGTATTCTTGGGGGCTGGAGTTTAACTCAGTTGGTAGAGTACCACTCTGTGCATGCTGAGGCCCTGGGTCCGAACCCCGGCACTGCAAAAATGAGAGAAGGACCTGGCAACCCGCTCCCAAAACAATCCTGAAAAAACAGCCATTGAAAACCCTATGAAGGTTGCTATGAGTCGGACTTCACAGCACCTAGCAACAACAATATATTGGGAGAATGACCTGGCACCCCCCCCAAAAAAAAACAATCAGCCACTGGAAAACCCTATGAATAGCAGAAAAGCACTGACAATAGTGTTTCATCTGTTGTGCACAGGGTTGCTACGAGCCAGACACTGACTCCATGACACTACATCTAATACATCCTCCTATAGTATCAGAACAGGATTAGAATCTGTATCTAAATATGACTATAGAGTGTTGTATTAAATCATACCATAAATTGTAAGGCTGTGATGAGGATTAAGTGAGAAATGCAGCTAAAGTACAAAGTTGTGGTTCTTAGTCGAGTCACGTCCGACTCATAGCAACCCTATGTACAACAGAACAAAACACTTCCTGATACTGTGCCATGCCCGGCACTATGTCAGGGTGTCTCTGTTAATCACAGGGTTGTCAATGGCTGAATGGTTTGGGATTGTATAGGGAATTGGCTGCTATGTCCTTCTCCTGTAAAGCACAACTTAAATGCTGAATATATATTCAAATATATTTTAGTGTGTGACAGTAGCTACAAGCACAGACTTTGGTCCAGACTGGTTGAGCCAGAACCCTGACTGTCCCCTCTACTAGCTGTATGAATTATGCCTTAGTGTCTTCATCAATCAAATGGCGATAAAGAGTTGATATGAAGAAGATTCAGTCAGTTACTCCAGATAAGGAGCTAAGCCACTACCTGGCACATACTAATAAGCACGTGAATGCTAGTCCTTATTTTCGATCGATTTCAGAATGAATCATGCCCTTGAAGTTTATCTGGCCTACAGTAAAAGACAACAAAGTAGACTAGTGCAAGAAGAGGGTCCACTATAGCCCCTCAGCCCTCTGTGGCATATACTAGGCCAGAGCTTTCCTTTCTGTTTTCACTTTTTTGTATGCTGGTTTGGTTTTGGTTTTTGAGACAGGGTCTCACTATGTAGTTCAGACTGGCCTCAAACCTGAAATCCTCCTGCTTCAGCTGTCCAGGGGCTAGGATTACAGAGATGCACCAACATGCCTGGCGAGGTTACCTTATTTAATTCGAATGTGGAAAATATACACATTAGAACTGAAAAATGCTATAGGAATAAAAATGAGTGAGGTTAATGCTACAGAAGTTGAGATGTGGGAGATTACCAGTACATGCTAGGGAAATACTATGACAGAAATGGGGGGAGAGTTGGGAGACCCTCTAAGGGCAAGCAGCCCAAAGAGTAAGAACCTGTGCAAAGAATAAGAACAAATGCATGCATGAATGACGGTGGTACCTTGTGGGCAGGGACAGAGAACAGAGGACTCAGTGCCAGGCAGAGATAAGGCAAGAGGGATCTGGGGCGAGGCTGTGGACCCCAGCGGTGCTCCCACGGACTCCTATAAGCACGTGACTTGTAGTGAGTTTTAACTAAGCCAATTCCCTGACATTACCAACGTTACTAATTCGACCTAACTGAATTTTGATTACAGGACACATCTTAGCTATTGGGGTCAGAGATGAGAGCTTCTCTTCTACTCTGCAGACAATGGTTCCATAACCACTTTCATCCTGAAAGACTCCAAAATGCTCTGAAACACTACAGATTTTGAAAAAGCCCAAAGAACAAAAAGGCATGAAAACAAAGTAGGAAAAGTAGGAATGCATGCGCAAGGCAGCTTGGATCTGAGAACAGGAACCCTGAATCTACAAACTATGAATAATCCTATCCACTGAATAGAGACTGGTAAAGCTATGCTTTCATTTCAAATAGTTCAAATTAAAGACTGGAAAACTGTCAATATTTTACAAATACTTCAGCCTTCACAGATAACCTCGTTCTTTAGGTGTCTTCATCTTTTTTTAACCTTCAGTTTTTACCTCAATTTATGATCTACAGGGCTTATGCTTCCAACAGAGGACAGACTGAGATGATACATTTTTTACATATCTCAGGGTGGTTGACGTAACCACGGGCACGTCTCTCCATGTGGAGTAACTCCCATGGGGGAAGGGCAGAAATAGGTCTCGTGTATCAGTGGCACTTCTAGTACGCTAGAACCCCTTAATGAACCCTTTCAAAAATTATTCATATTTTATCTCTTCTCCTCCCTATAAAGAAATACCTGTTCAACCATTCAGAACACACAGAAAACCAACGTGTGTATGTGGGATCCTGACCAACTATTGACCACCAACACTAAGTTGAACTCCAATCATCAAGCAGAGACCGTCTATTCTTAGGAAACAGCAGGGTTTGGTTCAGTTGGCAACACTCCCAGCCTCTAGACCAAGAGGTCACAGTCTCACATTTCACATATGAACTCCACTTTACAACTTTTGCTAACACTCCTGCAGAATAATTCAAGGAGCATTAAGTGACAGTCCCATCAAAACCAAGTATCCTGAAAAACCTCAAATCTAGAACTATAACAGAAATAAATTGGATGCATTAATCCTTCTTTTAAACAAAAGACTCTGTGCTTAGAAACAGGCACAGAGAGACTATGTATGTGTGTTTTGACCAAAGGTAGGCTGAATGAATTATACTTTATAACCACATTGACACGTGTTTAAACACTGATCTATTCTAGAAAGGGTAAGGCAATACTTTCAACATTAAAAGTAAGCTTCTGGTATCTAAATATTTCTATTAAATAATTTCACTTCAAATTAAGGTGGTGGGCTAAAAGTACAGGAAAACTTTTTGCAGAAGTGAGAGGCCATATCAAGTGATTTCATGTAGACAACCCAGAAGCACACAACTCAGACAGGGCGGCACCAAGTGATTAACAGCCCTTTACAAAAATAGATAAATAATGTTGCAATACATGAGCTCTCATCTGAAATACTAGGCTGAATTCCTGAAAGCAGAAGCTTATTCTGTACTTTAAAAATAGGCACCAGAGTACAATCAATAAGCTACATTTAAAATTTATACAATAGGTGATTTTAAATAAGACCAGAGGTACCAAAGTGCCATAAGGCAAATTTCTTTAAATAAAACTGATTTTTCTCCACTTAAAATTGTATGATTGAATATTTTATGTCCATGGAATTAACCTGGCTCTAAGATCATGACAAGAACTATGTAACCTGACTAATTCTGTATACAGAGGCTGGGCATGGTGGCACACACTTATAATCCCAGTGCTCAGGAGGCAGAGGCAGAAGAACTGTCACAAGTTTGAGGCCAGCCAGGTGTACACAGTGAGTTCCAGGACAGCCAGGGCTCAAAGAGTCATCAATGAATGAATAAATAAATCTGTACATAGTTAGGGGGAAATTACCAGGATTTCTTTATGTGTGCAGATATTTAAAAATGTTTTCATCATATGAAGAATTTTCACTTTCCATTTAAAACAGGCTTACTGCTCGGTGTTCGAATAGCTTTAGTTACAGACTCTTGATCACATCAGAGGTTTGGAGCCAAGAGGCCACGAAGGAGGTCATCTCTTCTCAGGAATGGCAGACTTCCCTCTCCAAGTACTTGCTAACCTCCACATCAGCTTAGTCTTTACATGTCTTCATGAGGAAGGCCACCTTGTCTTCTCAGGGACTATGAAAGAAATCATCCCTCTTACTTCTCATTCCCAGAAGTGAGAAATTCCAACTAAGGAAGTAAGAATGGCCTCAGTTTGAATTTGCTGTTTTCAGTTATCACACAAAAACAGAGCAACACAGCCCACATGGCATCCTCCTCATCCAGTTCTAACCTAAGGCCTGGGGATGCAGCTCAGTGGTAGAGTGATGTAGGCCCTGGGTTCAACATGGAGTGTGGACACAGGCCACACCACTATTGTGCAGATGTCTATACCATGTAACAAACATACTGCTAGCAATAAACAAAGCTAGGTAATAAAGGACATTTATATAGCCCTTTGCGGTTTATACATTACTCTCGCATATTATCACACAGACGTATAAAATCACAAAGGAGACCTAATCTATCAGTAGCAATTGAGGTTGGGGAAGGGAAAGGACTAGAGGTAGGGTGTGGGCTATCCTCAGTCAGTGAATATCCTGAGTCTGTCAAATGAGGATACCTTCACCTCACAGCTCGACCCATGGGCTGAATAGGAAAGAATATACAACAAGGATATGCTAAATATGAAGTCTTTCAATTCACTAAATGACTATCTGTCAAGTGGATGCGTACATGGACTTACACAGAGCTTTTAATCTCAGGGCTTAATGCATGCTAACTGGTGCTGTTATTTAAAGGAACATGTTAAATACCCCAGTTTAATTAATCCAACAAGTATTTACGTCACAAAATGAATACAGAATATGAATAAGACACTATGGGAAGCACAGCATAGATTTATCTCAGCCTGTAAAAATCTTATTGTCGGACAAAAATAAAACTAAAACCTTTAATGGTTGCAAAGAAGTAATCACAGATTAGAAGTAGCTGCTCATGCTCTGAAGTCACAGGCCTGGTCACAACAAGTATTCAAGACATAGCTGCTCTCAGTTTAAAGTAGGCATATCAAATTCAGCACGTAAAACAAACTTTGCCTACTCAAAAGGAAGCTCCCATAACATCCTATTACTAAACAAGACCGAAAATGTATTACTAACCACAAATTAAGGTATAAATCATGAACCGACTCACAAAATATTAACGTTTTTCCATATACTTAAGTAATGTAATTAAACAATCACCAGTAATTTGATTATTGTCTTTTATGGGTTAAGAAAAAATCTTTTTTTTCCCTCCAGTACAGGAGGCTGAACCCAGGGCCTTGTGCTTGCAAGCTTTGCAAGTACTGGACCACTGAGCTGCACTCTCAGGCCATTTTTTTACTTTTTTGAGACAGGGTCTCCCTAAATTATGCAGACTACCTCTCAAACTTGCGATCCTCCTGGCTCTGCCTCCCCAGCCACTGGGATTACAGGCGTGTGCCACTGCGCCTGGCCAGGCTAAAAACAATTCTATGTCGTATTTGACAAGCTACAGAGTCCAAAATTAAAACTGGTGGTAAAGGACAGATTCTAAAAGGTGGAAAGCATCTGACTAAGCTGTGGCTCTGCCATCAAGGAGTAACTCTTCCCTCAGAAGGCTGGTCAAAGCCCTCTTCAGGGTACCCAGGTTGAGACTGCGTCTAGGTTTTATGCTAAGAGGAGGTACAAATGGCAATCAGCTGTAAATTCAAATCTCAAACTTTATTTCTTTTTTACAGTTTGATAAATAAATGGTCAGCGGTATGGTAGTATTTTCTCAAACAGAACAAATATTTCTAAATTCCCAAATGAATTGCTGACTCTCTAGAAAGGCTGGCTGGTCCTCAGCTGGGTGCGGTGGTGCATGACTGTAACCCTAGTAGTCAGGAGGCTAAGGCAAGAGAGGTCCAAGGCAGCTGGGGGACTATACCGCGTCCTCCAGACCAGCCTGGGCTATGCAGAAAGACCCTGTCTCAACAAGCCAAACAAGGAATAAACAAAGGTCAGCTCTCGTTTCTCATGCTAACTTGTTCAGCCCTTTCAGGTCCGTCTGAGCACCTGTAACGTCACTGGCAGGGTGCTCACTTCTCCTTTTCCTCCATAACACCTGTCCAATCACAGCAAGAAAAACTCCTCCTATTGCCAACATTACTGAGATTTCTGAAGGGCAGTATTTATATATTAAATGGAATACTTTATTCTAATCAAAAGGCACTGTAAGTATACCACCACATCAGAAAATACTTAATTTGATACCCACAGAAAATTTTTTCATCGACTTTTCACATGGTATTTCAGAGCTGGAAAAGTTCCTATAAGATATATATGTGTGTGTATATATATATTTTCCAGTTCACTAATGCTGAAGATGGAGAAACCAATGCTCTAGAATTGAGACAGTAAATCAGCCAGCTATATTATTAAACACCAGTTCTACACCAGACACTATGCTAAGGCTTGAGACAATGGTGATAGAAATGAGCCTTTTGACAATCTGTAGGGAGGACACAAGCAACCAGGCAGCTAAAATTCAAATAAGATGAAAAAGAATATTTTACCAGATGTAGAATTACTAAAATCACATGTTGTCAACAAAAGACTTCAGTATAGAGTAAAATCCTATTTAGTCCTATCCATCTTTTGAACACAATCAAAAACCAAACTCCTCTATAAACCTCCTCCAGCAATTCCAACACAGAAAAATTCCCAGTCCTCTTCTTACTGTCTCACTTGACTGGCCTCAAGAATGGAGGCCAGCCAGACTCAGTCCTGCTCCGTATCTTTGACCACAATGCTGAACCTTTCTGAAGATACAAAACAGCTGAAAATAACTCAGTACCTCTGAAATGACTGTGAACAACATTTACAAGCAGTTCTCAGCTCTTTTTTTTTTTTTTTTTTTTTGGTGAGCATATACCTCACATGCTATCACCGTGCCAGGTACAAGGGATATGCCACTTGCAAGCCCAAAGTAGAACCTTGGACTAAGTGAACCCAAAGCAGTATGTTTTACGGAATAGGGGACTCTAAGGCAGAATGTGTTGCTGTGGTTGTCATAGTGATCCTTATAGGGTTTTCACTGACCGATTTCTTGGGGATTGTTTTCTAAGTGGGTTGCCACGCCCTTCTCCCATTTTTTTGCTGGGCTGGGGATTGAACCCAGGGCCTCAGTGAGCTCAGAGTGGCACTCTACCAGCTGAGCTAAACCCTGGGCCTGAAGGCAGAATTGCAGTTAAAAACACCTAGGATGACTCTCCAGGGGACCCAAGGTGGGTAAATCTTGAAGGCACTGGTATTTCATTGAAGTAATTCTGGAAAAGGGAGTGGGTAGGGTATAAAGGTGAGGCAGGACATCCAAAAGCCAATTCTCAAAAGTCACCATGTAGCCAAAAAGAAATGTTCTCAATCTCAATGTTAGTACACAGAATGATGAGATTTCTCTCACTTATAACTACCAGAATTAAGAAACTCACTACCTCACTCAATATGACTATAAACCCAAGAGGATTATTCAGGTGCCACTTTTAAAAGACCTCGTACTTGGGAGACATTCTGTAATGACCCTGTTCGTTCTCCTTTTTGTTTTAGTGTGTTGCTATCATGGGTTGTTTTAGGAGGTGAGGTAAGAGGCTATTAGAGTCACAGTAACTCAGGAAATGCTTATCTCCTATAGATAATGCCCATATGACTAAAAGAATCATTTTAAATATCCTAAGCTAGAGTTAATAAAACATCAACACATTTAAAGGATGTGAATTAGAAGATCTCAATTTTTATAATGTAATTATTTATTTTATCTATTAATGCTTTCTCGAAATTAAGATTATAGTTATTGCTAGAAATCAGTTTCCTAGTAGGCATTTAAATTTTCCTGAAACTGAATTCAGAACAAGGGAAAAACATAGATTTTTTTAAAACAAGGGTAGAGAATCCATGCAAAAACACCCAATCTTTTTAAAAATATCAGACTATAATATAGGAAAGCTACAATGTTGGAATAGTTTGACACCAAGGAGTAGAGAACTTCTAAAACTCACAAGTTAAAAGTGTCCTGTTTTAAGATAAAACCACTACTAATCTTATTCTGAACAGAATGAAGATCATTGGGTCTCAGTTTATTACGTGCTGGTATCTAATTCAAAAATGTCCTAATTAAATTCAGATGAGCCAATTTCATCCCTTCACAAAAAGCAAGAATGAGAATATATGGCTGCATTTTCTATCACTACTTAAACAAAAGCAAAAACCACCACCCTCCAGAGAAATGGTTTTCATAGTCAGGCAAGAAAGTTACCTAAAATGCAAAAATCAAACTCCTCCTTAATTATAAGACTTCAGGTCTAAAGGATGCAATTCCTTTAATAAACAATCCCACATCTGTTTTTACAGGCATTAAAAAAAACTACTGGTCAAGTTCTACATTTGATAGGATGACTTAATTTATTTTATTGCGGTGCTAGGGATTGAACTGAGGGCCTTGTGCATGCTAGGCAAACGCTCTACCACTGAGGTACGCCTCCAGCCCTCCATGACCTGGTTTTTATTAACTAAAAGTGAGGAAGGGATAGAGGAATTTTTGGACATTGAATGATTTCCTGAAAATCCCCAAACTAGCTTGAATCCTATAACTATGTAATCTGTTAGTAAGGTGGGCTGAGAATATGTAAAACTCCCGACAAAAACCGGAGAGATAAACTGCACAGCACCAACTGTGAACCCTTCCTCCAGCAAAGGCTGCAGGGTGGAGGCCCGGGTGACTGCAGCCTACAATCACTGACTTGCTCTGCAACTTCGCTATAATGGCTTCAAATTGCAGGCCTGAGGAAATGCACCATAAATAGCTGCTCTTTTTTTCTTATAAAGCCTCCTCATAGACCCAATACAACTCGACTACCAAAAATGGAGGAGTCAACATGGGGTTTTTTTGTTTTGTTTTTTTTAAGTCAAAAGAACTAGGGATATCTTGCTAATCATGTTACTCATTACTCATTTTGGGAGTATGAATCACAGTGCTGAAATCTGATTCATTGTTTGAATTCAAGTTTTAGGTAAAACAAAGTTACAATGGATTAAACCAGTTTTTGTAATTACTCAACTTCTTTTCTTTTTCTTTCTTTCTTTCTTTCTTTTTTTTTTTTTTGGTAGTTTTTGAGAGACAGTTTACTTGTGTAGTCCACACTGGCCTGGAACTTGCTATATAGACCAGGCTGGCCTTGAACTCCTGTGGATCCTCTGGTATCTGCCTCCTGAGTGCTGGGATTACAGGCTACTGGCCACATGCAGATTTTTATTCAGCAGTTTCTATGCTAAGGATTTTAACATGACAGGTAATCCTCTTTTGAAAACAACTACACTAACATTCATGAGTCCCACAAAGTAGCTCGAGAGAAGCAAATGACAAACCAGGAATGGACTGTAATCCTAGCCCTCAGGAGGCTGAGGCAGGGAGACCATCATTTTGAGACCATCCTGGGCTATCCAATGAAATGTCTCCAAAAATAAAAAAATAAAAATTACAAAAATATTTGCGACATTAGATCATTTATATAAAGTTAAAAATTAGGAGAAATTGATTTAAGAACTATGGCAAATTAAAAATGACCACCAATTCTTTGCGCTACACTGTGAGCTTGAGAGAGGCCCGAAGTGTATGTGATTCCTTCTACCTCAATCTGTGGTTTAGTGACTGACTCACCTGACCAATCAGATAGGATGTCCAAGATGAGGCTGTCAAAAGCTTAGAATTTCTGCCCCTATCTCTTGATGCCTCCTATCTAGGAATCTTCAGCTGCCACTGAAAAAAATCCAACTACCCTGAGACCAAAATGCTGGAAAGACCACGTG